>RJWJ010004566.1:0-45286 GCA_004363605.1 Indri indri
TTTGCCTAGGCCAATGTCTAGAAGAGTATTTCCAACATCTTCCTCTAGAATTCTAATAGTTTCACTCCTTAGGTTTAAATCTGTGACCCAGCGTGAGTTGATTTTTGTGAGAGGTGAGAGGTGTGGATCCAGATTCAGTCTTCTACATGTGGCTATCCAGTTTTCCCAGCACCATTTATTGAATAAAGATTCTGCCCAATCAAGGGAGCCTTAGGCAGATGCAGCAGAATACAGATCTTTCAGGGGTCACAGAGCTGTAGATGCAATCTGAACAAACAAATACCATTATAGCATCTATCAGGAAGTTGGCACTCCTTGTTTCTTAGAGATGCCTGTGATATAATTCCTAGTGAAAAATAATCCAACAGACTAGACAAAATTGAAATTAAAAAAAATACAAAAGATCAATGAAACAAAAAGTTGGTTCTTTAAAACGATAAACAAAATGAACAGACCACAAGCTAGATTAACCAAGAAAAGAAGAGAAAGGATTCAAATAAGCTTAATTAGAAATGAAAAAGGAGACATTACAACTGATACCACAGAAATACAAAAGATCATCCTAGACTACTATAAATAACTCTATGCACACAAACTAGAAAATCTAGAGGAAATGGATAAATTTTTGGAAACACACAACCTCCAAAGCTTGAATCAGGAAGAAATAGAAATCCTGAACAGACCGATATTGAGTAATGAGATTGAATCAGTAACAAAAAACCTCCCAACAAAATAAAGCCCAGGGCCAGGCAGATTTACAGCCAAATTCTATCAAACCCATAAAGACGAACTGATACCTGTCCTGCTGAAACTGTTCCGTAACAGTAAGAAAGAGGGAATCCTCCCTAACTCACTATATGAGGCCAGTGTTATCCTGCTACCAAAGCCAGAAAAGGACACAATAAAAAAAGAAAACTACGGACCAATATTACTCATAAACATAGATGCAAAATTCCTCAACAAATACTAGCAAATCTAATCCAACAACACATCAAAAAAATAATTCACCACAATCAAGTGGGTTTCATTCCAGGGGTGCAAGGATAGTTCAACATATGCAAGTCAATATATGTCATTCACCACATAGAATTAAAAATAAAAACCATATAATCATCTCAATAGATGCTGCAAAAGCATTCCATAAAATCCAGCACCCTTTCATGATAAAAACACTTAACAAACTAGGAATAGAAGGAACATACTTGAAAATAATAAAAGCCATATATGATAAACCCACAGCCAATATCATACTGAGGGGGATAAAGTTGAAAGCATTCCCCCTAAGACCTGTAACAAAACAGGGATGCCCACTTTCATCACTTCTATTGAAAATAGTACTCGAAGTCCTAGCCAGAGCAATCAGGCAAGAGGAAGAAATACAGGGCACCCAAATTGGAAAAGAGGAGGTCAAACTATACATGTTTGCTGATAATATGATCTTATATCTAGAAAACCCTAAAGATTCCTCCAAAAGACTTCTAGAATTGATAAATGAATTCAGTAAGGTCTCAAGTTACAAAATTAGTGTACACAAATCAGTAGCATTTCTGTATACTAATAACAGCCAAACTGAGATACCATCTTACCCTGGTCAAAAGGGACTTTATTCAAAAGTCAAAAAACAATGAATGCTGATGTGGTGAAAAGGGAATGCTTATACATTGTTGGTGGGACTATAAATTAATACAACCCCCTATGGAAAACAGCATGGAGATTCCTCAAAGATAAGTAGATCTACCACTCGATCCAGCAATCCCACTGCTGGGAACTACCCAAAGGAAAAGTAGTCATTTTATGAAAAATACACCTACCCCTGTATGTTTATCACAGCACAATTCACAATTGCAAAAATATGGAACCAAGCTAAGTGTCCACCAACTGACAAGTGGATAAAGCAAATGTACACAGGTATATATACACGTACATACACATACATACATACACACACACACACACACACACACACCATGGAATACTACTCAGTCATCAAAAAGAATGAAATAATGTCTTTTAAAGCAACTTGGATGGAATTGGAGGCCATTATTCTAAGTGAAGTAGCTGAGGAATGAAAAACCGAATACCACATATTCTCACTTATAAGTGAGAGCTAAACAATGGGTGTGTGTGGCCATATACAGTCATATAGAGTGACTTAATGGACACTAGGGATTCAGAAGGGGGAGTGTGGGAAATGGATATGGGAGGCAAAGTTACCTATTTTGCACAGTGTACACTATTCAGGTGATGGGTAAATTAAAAGCCTAGACTTCTCCACTACGCAATTCATCTATGTGCTAAAAACCACTTGTGACCCCTAAATCTACTTTAATAAAAAATGAAAACAACAACAATAATAATAATCATCATCTGAACTCACTGAGCACCTGTTTTCTCTATATGTTCTTACCATGGAAAATCAAAATGACTGACTCCTTCAAACAAATTTTATCTCCAGCCTGCCAAGTCTTCATCTTGAGAACACTGAACTGGTTTTATACATTCAACACTACATGGACTTTTCTATAAATATGCTGATTATGAAGATGATGTTGCAACATGCAATAATGCTTATTAAATAACACTAGGTAAGGAAAAGAGAGTAATTTGTAAATGTGAGAAAGATTGGAAGGAAATACGTCAAAACACTAATGATCATTGCACCAATGCTGGGAAAATAGCTGCTTTTTTAATTTTATTTGTACTTTGTAAATTACTCAAGCTAAATAAAATATGAACTTTATTCACTTTCATTGAAAACCATTGACAACCAAGTCCCAAACTCTGTTCAGCAGATTTTCCCAGGATACACTCCACTATCAATGTCTACTGAATGGGATAAATCAACCATTTGTTGATTCCCAGGTCTCAAGTTCTTCCTGTGATATTTTTATGCCTTTGTTCATGATGTTCCCTTGGCCCCTAATGCTCTTCCCTCTCATCTCAGCCTGGTAAAGCATTACTCATCTTTCAACATCTAGTTCCGAAATCTTGCACTGTCTCCTGAATCCTACACCTAAAAATAATTATTCTCTCCTCTAAGGTGATTTGTTTACAACTTTGCTCTTATCATACTTCTCTTTTTTACCTTGCCATTACAGATAAAACCATGTTTGACTTATTTTCCATCCTAGGAATAGAAGCAACTTAGTAGCAAACATATTGAAATAGTGACACATTTTCAGGCACTGGATCTCAGAAAGGTGGTAGGTCCATAAAAGTACATGAATGAATTTTCTGAAATCATCTGCACTATGGTCTTGTGGCAAACTGAGTTTTTATTCATTCACACACTCATTCCTTTAAAAAATGTCTATTGGGAATATCTATTTAATACAATGTGTCAGACACTGGACAGCATCTCAGGTGTACATAGAGCTCCAAGAAGTTCATGGGCCCCAGTGTAAGGACCCTTATCTAGAAGATGCAAATATCCTGTCCTTATTGAAGTAGAAAGAAGAAGGGATTAATACGCCCTGACGACAAATAACAGCTTCATAAATTAACAAATAGGCTTCTCAACTGGCAGTCTAATCTTCTGGAATCAGGTTATTTACATAAGTGATTCTGAACTGAATTAGCTAATAAGCCATCTTGCAGAGCTATGATTGAATTGGCTTCAGGACAGACACCTTTTGTTGCAAGGAGGAATTAGTTCAAAGCACCAGTGCCCGGCCTCTTCCCCCTCCCCCAGCAGAATTTGTTTTCCGTTTGACTTTAAATTATTCCAAATGCCACCATCTAAAATCATGTGTATTGCAATTGATGTTTTAAAGCCAATCCAGTCATACATCTACACAGAACCAGAGCTATAACATTGCTGTCGGCAAACATTTGGCCTCCAATTGATAATCACCAGCAGGCACATATAGTCGTTTTTACAGAATGGAGTAGTCTATCCCTGTATTTCACCTCCAGGACTTGTCTTGTTATCCTGAATTAAAAGCAAACACTACATTGCAGACTTCCTCCAAAAGCTTCCCTCCCACCCTACCCTCACCAAATGCTCCCCAAAGAGAGGTACCTGTGGTGCAAATTTGGTGGGAGTGAGCCAGAGGCTTGGCTGATGAGAAGTTAAACCAGAGAGACAAAGAAGCATGAGGGAGCCCCGAGGAGGTGGAAAAATCCCAGGAGTAACCTGGATAGAAGAAGGCAGGCCTGAGTCCAGACGGATTGGTGATCATCTGGAGATCCAGTCAAGGAGAAGGGCCGACTCGATGACCCTTCAGAGAAATGGGAACAGGAGTCTGGGGCTCACATTTGCTAATGATCCATTCTGGGTGTGGTTCAGCCTGGACTAGGAGGAGCTGGACAAAGTGGTAGGGACACTGCGATAAAGGTCGGTCAATCCCACTATGAGGATAGAACGTGAGTAAAATTAAGAATATCTTCCATTTAAGATCACTAGGTAGAGAGAGATGGACCGATTTAGCAAGAGCTAAATTTAGAAAAGAAATAGGCAGCTCTAGCATGAAAGCATGACTTTTTAAGATCCAGCCTAAACTGAACATGGCTGGTCTTTAAATGAATGCAATTTATGTCCTACAGATACCACACTGGAGTCAAGGGGCTTTGTTCATTCAAGACAAATGGCCAGAGAGAATGGCTTCCACTGCCCCATGCAAAGCACTGGATTTGGTACAAAAATACGCCAAGTGCTAGGTAAAGATTTATAGATTAATTTTGTATCTGCTTGAAAGGACATATCAATCCAAATGATTCTTCCCTAAAGTTCTGATCCACTCCTATTCACGTACCAAACAGGGAGGAATTACAAATAAAATCAATATCCTTTTTTTATTTAAGCCTAGGTATTTTAGATTTCTCTTAGCTCTTCTTGATCCAATTCTCTCATCCATATCATGGCAGCTATTTTATGTTGCCTCACTTAATACACGCCCTGTTTGGGGAAGTTATAAAGCAAAACATTCAAATCCACAACCTCCTTGGTAGGTAGGAATGATCGTGTAACTCAGGTACTGACAATAAAATATAAGGAGAAGTTCCTGGGGAGGGTTATGTCATTCTTGAACTCTGAACTACTACCTATCTCTAGACATCTTGCAACATGAAAAACATTAACCTGTTGGTTATTTCACTTATTATCAGGTTTTATATACCATGTAGCTCAATATATCTCAAACTGTTATAATCTCTTGTCAACTCAGCCTTCTATAACAAAATACCACAGACTGGATGGCTCAAACAACAGAAATTTATTTTCTCATGGTTCTGGAGGCTGGAAGCCCAAGATCAAGGTGCTGGCAAGGTTCAGTTCTGGTCAGGACTCTCTTACCGGCTTTCGGATGGCCACCTTCTCACTGTATCCTCATGGGGCAGAGAGCGAGAGTGCTAGCTCTCTGGTGTCTCCTCTTATAAGGTCACTAATTTAGGGGGAACGCAAACATCCAGTTCATTGTATTCATTTGTGGTGGTTAATTGTATGTTTCAATTTGTCTGGTGCCCAGATATTTTGTCAAATATTATTCTGGGTGTGTCTGTGAGGGTGTTTGGGGATGAGATTGACATTTGAATCTGTAGACTGAGTAAAGCAAATGTCCCTCCCTAATGCGGGTGGACCTGCCTCATCTAATCAATTGCACACCTGAATGGAAGAAAGAGGCTGAGTAAGAGGGAACTCCTGCTACCTGACTGCTCCAGCAGGGGCACTGGTCTTTTCCAGCCTTTGGACTAGGACTGAGACATCAGCTCTTCTTAGGTTTGGGGACTGAAACTACACATCAGCTTTCCTGGGTCTCCAGCTTGCTGACTGCAGATCTTGGAACTTCAAAGCCTCCACAATCATGTGAGCCAATTCCTTATAAAACACACACACACACACACACACACACGCACACGCACACACCCTATTAGTTCTGTTTCTCTGAAGAACACTGACTAATACAGAGAGGCTTCAAACACTACATAAATATAGACACATTTTAAAAATGGTTTGTTGGGAGCCAATTCGGCTTATGATTAAATTCCAAGTTAGCCCTAGGGACAAGTGAGAATTTTACTTTAGTATTTAGTGATAAGAAAAACTTTGCCTGAGGACATGGTACATTTAGTATACTGGTCATAAGCTTGATCTCTGAAATCAGATGTAGATTTGATTCAATACCCTGCCATGTAGAATGTAATAAATATTGGGATTTTTATTTTCCTTTCTGTGAGTCACTTTCCTCACACCTGTACAACAGGGACACTGTCTGCCCCATTGAGCTACCAAGAAAGCTTAGAGGAATTCTCTGGGTGACAATGACCATGTTCACACTAACATATAATTTTGTTCTGTTTTCTTGATCCTGATTTTTAAAATTCTATTCAGTTGACCTTGTTCTTCAAATTATTTAAGGAAATATGTAGGCAATGATTGAACAGGTAAATATGCCTTCCTATAAATGCATTTTGTTGAGTTGGTATAATATATTGCTTGGTGACCAAGAATTCCTGGAAAAGTCCTCAATTACCATTTTCACATTATTTCACACAAGAATAATTTTTTTAATATTGCTCAAAATGCCCCATTTGTACAACTTAGCACCCACAGCTCCAGTAAGACTATGAGGATGGATTATGCTTTACACAGCTTTCAGTTCTTTATCTGTTCACTAAACTGAAACCCCAGGTCTTTCTTCTAGGCTACAGTAACAGAAGGGATTCATTCCAAATCCTAAATGTACCCCCATGTAATTTTTTTTCTAAATATTTCTAAGTCATCCCGAAAAAAACACCTTTTGAAACAGCATGGCTTTCCTGCTGTCAATACCGTTTCAGGACCATTGCTTCTTGAAGTCAAAGGAAGTTACCAGAGAGGGTGTCGGGGGGTGGGAAAGAAGAATAGGTGGAAGATAAAATTTGATGACCTAACTCAGGGAGTACAATTGGGTGATCTTTCCAATTACAGCAAGGTATGAAAAAGGCAGTCCCCAAAGCAGTTTATCAACATTTTTTTATACCAAAGTAATGTGCTTGGGGATTTTTCTTTGTGATTGCAAAGAGATCAAACTTAATTTAAGCAGTGAGTAATTCTAGTATTTCCAAATACAAAAGACACTTTCTCACCTCCCACACAATATCTAAAGTAGATACACCACAGGTAGAAATGGCCCTGGCATGCAGCGGGGATCATTATTTTCAGAGACTACTGACCGCCTCTTCAAATACGGGATTTCAAAGCATCAATTCCAAACCACACAACGCAAAATTTCTAGCTCTGCTTTTAAGTTACTTTCTATTTGTTATCATCTGAGCAGAAAGCCTAAAATAAATCACTCTGGTTATTTATCTGACTTCTGTTCAGGAGAGAAAAGATGTATAGTCAGTTAACCCTGCACTTCGTTGGTATTCCAGGTGAGATCACCAGTAGAAAATCTTTGCTGCACCCGAAGCAATGAGGAAGAGGTAGCCGTAGAGCATATAAATAAACCAGTGTGGTTACCACCTGCTTGTTCAGGCAGCTTGGAGCCGTGGCTCACCTCCCTGCAGAGATGATCCCTGAGTTGCAGGGAATTTCTCCTGTCTACCACAGAACCTTCTGTGGGTTCTCTCACCACCCACAGAATCACCACGCACACTGGTGTTTTATCTGAAGACTGAAAAAGGTTTCCTGTATAGTAAGTCACAAAAGCCAAACATAAAACAAAGGAATAAGTTCCCTTCCAACCCATAACTTACAAGGGAGACACTGTCTTCAGGGAGGCATTTTGAAGAAAGAATGTGTGAAGAACAGCAGTATCCGTGCCCCCCCTCACTCACTTTGTAAGAAAGAACAGCATGTACACCCCATGTAAAGAGAGGGGATGAAGCGTGACTGGGTCCGAAAGGCCACAGACACGGTGCTGGCACTGCCCTTGTTACCTTTGTGTTCCTTGGCAAGTTACCTCCCCTCTCTGAGGCTCAGCTTCATGATGTCTAAATTCAGACTAATAATACAAAAGATAATAACAGCAATGCACTAAGTACTTATACGTGTCAGGCCATGTGCAAGACACTTTATTGGAAGTATCTCCTCTGATTTTTGAAATAATCCTGAGAAAGAAATGTTATTATTACTAATTTACCAATGTGGAAGCTGAGGCTCAAAAAGATGGAATAATTTGTCCAGGTCATAGACGTACTAAGTGTAGGAAAAGGATTTGAACCGCCATATGACTCCCAAATCTGTTTTCTCTCCAAGAGTAACACTGCCCTTCTGGAGATACTATTCTTCCTCCTTCCCAGGTGGTCATGAGAACCACACGACAGAAGGTGTAAAAACGGTTCTAAATGTACAGCATGAACGTAACATAACAGTGCAGAGTGCCTTTCACCTAACAGATTATCAGTAATTGCAGGGAAAAGGAAGCGGGGAGGGAGAGAAGCGGGGAGGATTCTTGTAAATAGAAAAAGAGGATGGAGCAAAGGTAACTTGGGCCAGAATAGTCCCTGATTCCAAGGATGAGTAAATGATCACAGCCATGGGTTTAGTAAGAGGTGATTAATGATTCTAGAATCCAAAATTATATAAGAGGAAGCAAAGTTCAAAGAGAGAGTTGTGACCAGGAGATGCTGGGTGCTGCTGTGGGAAATGGTTTCCAGCACCCAGTGCCCCACGGGTTATCCCACAGGATTCCTTGGGAGCTCCCCAGAGATTCCTGTTTTTGGCAACCTCACGATATGATTCCATAATTGTAGAGAGTCTGTGCCAGAAGGGAAACCCTTCTTTCATGCAAAATTGGCCCTGACTCATGCCCAAAAGGGAAGCTCACCAACCGCGATAATTGACCTGTGGCTTCTGCTCCAAAGAAGAATGTGGCATTCAGGAGCCAAATTACAGGGTTACCGTATTTCCCAGCTGTAAAGGCCCAGCCAGGGGCTCATTAGGAGGGTTTCTTTCTCCCCTTCTGGAAGAGAGCCGTTACGAGTCTTTAGTATTTGGCATGCTGTCCAAGACTATTTCTAGGACTCCTGCTAATCTATACAGTGTGCCCAAGTGTGTGTGTGTGTGTGTGTGTGTGTGTGTGTGTGTGTGTGTGGAGGTCTCTGCATGCTTTGTTTTTTTCTTGTTTTAATGTGATGACCTTCTAGAATGACTGTGGAAAAAAAAACCTTTGTCCTTACTAATGCCATTGTCCTTTACATTCTCTGGCTTTGGAATGTAGTTTGCACTTAATTGATTACTGATTTCTCTTTTCTTCTTGACACATATAGTCACATAATCACTCAGTGAAGAAGCTTTTCTTGGAATTTGACCACAGAAGTTAAACATTGATATATATATGTATATACACACACACATATATACTAACATATAAAAATGAATAGAATGTATTCGTACAGTACATTCTATTCATTTATATAAAGGTAGACAAAAAGGTGGTAAAACATTTGGGAATATTCCTAGTGCTTACAGAGTGAGGGAGATAATAGTGTTTGTGCTCTATAATAAAGTTGCTGCTTCAAATCTTTGCTGTTTTTAAGCACCCCCTGACTCCAATGTACCTGCACTTCCAACAGCCAGCCAGCACACATACATATTTTTATATATGTTATAAATTATATATATATACATGGAGAGAGAGAGAGAAAGAGAGGGAGAGATGCATATATGTATGGGGTATGTGCTTGTGTATGAGCATGAGGTTTGTGTGTGTATATATACATACACAATACTCACATATACTCTATATACACACACATCATATATATACACATATTGTACACACACACACATATATGGCAAAAAATATGAGTGATTCTTAAAACCTAAGGAAAATTGTGTATCCCTACCCTCTTTCAAATAAAAAAAAAACGATGTGTCTATGTGTGTGCACGTATATGTGTGTAATTTTTTTAATAGATTTTATTTTTTAGAGTAGTTTTAGGTTCGCAGAAGGTACAGATTTTTCCCATATACTCCCCGTCCCCACCCACACATGCACAGCCCCCACATTTCTCTACCACTGTGGTACATTTGTCACAACCGATCAACCTATTTTGACACATCGTTATCATCCAGAGTCCATACTTCATATCAGGGCTCACTCTGAGTGTGTACATTGTATGAGTTTGGACAAATGTATAATGACGTGGGTCTACCATTATTTTCTTTTTAAAAAAATAGCTGGAGTCATTTGGTCATGGGAGGCCTGCCTGGCAACCCCAGCGGCAGAGCCTGTGGCTGCTCAAAGAGTCGCAGGAGCCGGAACACATCAGCAGTGCTACTATACCTCGTGCAGGAGTAGGACTAGCTGCAGGGGATAAAACCAAGAAACTTAAGCGTATCAAGCACAAAATACAGACTTGTCCAAAACTAGAAATAGGAGATTGAGCTTCCTCGTTAAAAACTCAGCTACTCCTGGAAAGGAGCAGACTGTGAGAGTCAGAGGGACGCCAAGGGAGACAGTCAAAGGCATTTGGTCAATGGGGCTAGAATGCCTGCAGCTCCTGCTCTCTATCTGTGTGTGCATGTGTGTATGTGTGGGTGTGTGTTTGTGGGTAGTTGAAATAAGGTTTTTGTCTGAGAACTAATGTTTCTTTGAAGACATGGGCTGAAGCTACACCTGGGCTCTAAGTTGTGTTAGCTTTTACACAAACTAAAACAGGCATTTGTCTAATAGGAGCTCCAAAAGGTCAGAATAGAGAGAATAGAAAGAAAGAACATTGGAAGAGAAAATTCCTGAGAATTTCCCAGCATTAAAGAAAGACATGAATGAATCTTTATGTTGAAGAAGCATTTCAAGTTCTCAGGAAAATAAATTAAAATAAATCTACCTCTGGATGGATATGAATGAAATTGAAGAAAATACAAAACAAAGACAACCTGAAAAGTCACTAGAAAGGAGACAAAAGACGCATAAAGAAGGAACCGAATTGATTCCACCGCAAGACCCACCAGGAGACATAATACAGTCGCGAGACGTATGCTGCTTAAAGACAGGGACATGTTCTGAGAAATGTGCTGTTAGGCGATTTCATCTCGTGTGAACATGATAGAGCGAGTCCACACAAGCTGGATGGCATAGCCTACCACACACCTAGGCCACGAACCTATGCAGTGTGTTACTGTACTGAATACTGTAGGCAATTATAACACAATGGTAAGTATTTGTGTATCTTAACATAGAAAAGGTACAGAAAAAATACCACATGGGACCACTGTTGTATATTCAATCCATCACCGACTGAAATGTCGCTATGTGGTTCACGACTGCATCACCAACATGCTGAGGGGAGATACGGTCGATCTAGATGCGACACCATCAACTACCATTCCCGTGTGAGGACACAATGATGACATCGTAGACAGGCACTCAGAGTATACCACTCGCAAACCCTTTCACTGAAAGTCCCATGAGAGCAGGGGCTTTTTCTCTTCTTCCTCGCTACAATCAATATTTGCAGAAAGAAGGAAAGAATGAGTTACTAAAGGATGTGCTTCAGTAACATGAAAACTGAGCCCAGAGAGATAGAGCCAGCTGCAAGTAGCATGGGTGAGCAAAGAAACTTGCAAACATGTTAGGAAATCTAAATAAGCATAGACTATAAAATAATAATAATAAAACAACTAACAAGGGGTAAAAAATATAGAAACATGAATTATTGGACAAAAATGACATAGAAGCTGTAAAAGGGTGATCAGTGTAAAGCAGCCTAAGGTTCTCGTGTGTTTAAGGGAACCACTGAGGCACTGACAACTTGGTCTCCTGTCAGTCAAGCATGCATGTCACAAATGAAGGGGCAACCACTGAAAGAACAGAACAGAAGAGATAGCTTTCACACCAGTAGAAAGGAGAAGGAAAAAATGGGAGGAAACTCAAGCAGTTTAGCAGAAACTAGAGAGGGACGAGGGAGAAAGAATAGGAGAAGCAGCATAGTAAATAGAACATGAAACACACAATATGGAACAAATCCAAATATATCACAAAACGGAATATGGGTAGATTAATTGCTGGCAAAGCATTTGGGAATGTTCTAGTGCTTGCAGAGTGAGGCAGTATTATTGGCGCTCCATGATAAAGTTGGTGCTTCAGATCTTTGCCATTTTTAGGCACCCCCTGACTCCAGTGTATTTTTTCTTCCAGCAGCCAGCACCTTCGGCCAGGTCTCACACGGCTGCTCCCTGGGCGACTGGAGCCACTCTGCCCGCATGGGTGGAAGGCAAGTGCCTGGGAATGACGGACAGGAGCAGGAGTGTGCAAGCACCAGCTCCCAGGCTGGTGTCCCCGGATGACTCTGTGTAACTTACACTCCTGGGCTCCCCTGAGGGGTCAGGCTGAAGTTACCCTCTCTGAGACTTGGCCTCAGATTGCACCCTGCTGGACTTTCTGGTTCTGCCTCCCTCCCCCTCTTCTGGAAACCTAGAGATTTCCAGGTTTCCCTGTGAGCACTTTCTGAATAAGCACTTGCACAAGAAGCCTTAACTCTGTGGTCAGTTTCTGGGGAATCCAACCTAAGACTCAACGTTCTAACAGAGCACATTTATAAATACAGAATTTCATATTCCTCTCCAAATGAGCCAATATCATAGCATTGAAACATGAACAAAACTTAGAAAAAAAAGTATGTGATTGCAACACATTAAACATTTAATTAGGAAGTGAGAAAATTTTAGGATATCGTAACTGCCATTTTAGCTAATAGGCATTGGATTTTGCTAAAAGATTTTCTTTCTCACATTCCTATGGTTAAAATGTGTTTTATAGTATGGTTTTTAGTAGAGAAAGACATTCAGCTATTGGGTGTAGTTGTTCTCAGTACTTACAAGTACTCCCTTGCTCTGTGAAAGAAAATTTCAATGCCTTAGGTGGTTGTGCACAAACCACACTGAGGTACAGGGAAGTACCTCAATGAGTTGCTTAGCTACCAGAACACTAGATTTTTCTTCTTTATCTTTATCTTTAGAAGTCTGACTTGGCTTTCACATTCAATTTTTAGGATTAGACTATAAAACTGTTAACATATTTTTAAGGGTAGTCAGATGACAAGCTATTTTTCTTTACATCTTTCTCTATCTTGAAGTCTCCTTTTTAATATCTTTTAATAATTATATTTTTATGGAGTCCACAAATCATTTTTTAATAAATCATAATGGTTTGTGTGTTCATCATCTTATTTTACATAGAAAGAGAATTAACCTTCTAGGACTTAAAGTGATGGTGTTTATCAAAATGATTGTTTCCTATTTTACTTGAGGTATAATTTTCACGCAGTGAAATGTAGGGGTCTAAAAGACACAGTTTGGTGTGGTTTTGACAAATGCGTACACCTGTGTAACCAACCCAAGACAGGAGACATTTCTCTCACTCCCGAAAGTGCCCTCATATACCTCCCAACAACATTCACCATCCTTAGATAAACACTGTTGTTATTTCTTCCTTCATGATGTTGTCCAATACGTGATCTGCAAATATTTTCTCCCATTCTGTGGCTTGTCTTATCATTCTCTTAACATCTTTCACAGAGCAAAATTTTTTGTTTTGATTAAATCCAGCATTTCCCTTTTTTTTCATTTATAGTTGTTGCTTTCTGTGTTCTGAGAATCTTTGTCTACCCTAAGGTTGCAAGGATTGTTGTTTTTTGTTTTCTTCTGGAAAATTGACAATTTTAACTGATACATTTAGGTCTATGACCCATCTCAAATTTATTTTCGCATGTTGTAAAGTAGAGGTCAAATCTCTTTCCTTTTCCATGCGAATATCCAGTTATTCCTGCATCATTTGTTGAAAAGAACTTCCTATCCTCAATAAATCGCTTTGGCATAACACCTCAGTCAAAAATAAATTGACCATATAAATGTGGGTCTATTTCTGGACTTTCTATTCTGTTCCATAGATCTGCCTTTCCTTATGCCAATAGTTTATTGTCTTTATTTCTATAACATTATAATAAGCCTTGACATGAGGCGGGGTAAACCCTCGAATATTGTCCTCCTCTTTCAAAATTGTTTTGGCTGTTATAGGTCCTTTGATTTTCATATAAATTTTAGAATCAGCTTGTAAATTTCTACAGAATATTTTATGTGGATGTGTAGAATCGATTAATCAATTCAGGGAGAACTGATATTTTAACAGTATTAAGTTTTCCCTTTTTTCAAAATATTACCCTAAAAATAAATAAATAAAACACCCGAATTTTAAAACTTGAAACAGGAAGTAGATGTGGGTGAAAAGTTTCTTAATTTTTAGTGGAAATTTGATCACATGTTCAAAAAGTCTCTTCCTAAAAGCAAGAATTTTGCATTAAAGGGAACCAATTAGCACTCATTGCCAAGAGACCTTAAAATAAATAATCTTTGGATTTTCTCTCTGGACCCTTGCCTTAACCTGCCCTTTTCATTTAATAAATATTTATTGAGTGCCTGCTCTGTGTCAGGCACTACTCTTGGCACAGAAAACACCACTATGACCAAAGCAGACAAAAATCCCTGCCTTCAAGGAGCTCAAATTTTTTTTGGTGAAGACTTCCCAACACCTCCAGGCTTAAAATCTCTGGAAGAGGTCCCCCCAACATATCTACATTATTCCGAACTGTCCATCATTAGATATTATATTTGTGACCATGAAAAGCATAAGCCTGAAAATGAGCCTTGTGTGTGAATGTGTGTGTGTGTACAAGATTCTCAAACTCATTCCATTACGATTTTAGCATACAAATGGTTTTGACCTTGGCTCCTTGTAGAAGAGCAAGGCTCCAGTTCAAGAAATAATAAAGATACTTTTCAGAAACCATGGATATTGGCTCCTTTATTGTCTTCCTGTGGAGAAGGTAGACTTACTGCAGTTATTTGCATATAAACGGTGCTTTTTTGCTACTGGAAAATCCCCCGCTCCTGTTCTACTTTTGATGTTCTATGTGTATTAAAAGGGATATAAAGGAGGAAGGAGCTTTTCACATGGATACTAAATCAAAAGAGAAACTAAGCAAGAGTAGTATGAGGTCAGGGGGGAAACCAGGAAAAAGTAAGGTCAAGAGAATAAATCATCAGCAAGAATCGGAGCTATACTGATCCCAAATACTTCTCAGGTACAAGCCCTTTGTTGAACCCCATATGTCTTCTCAAAGGCTTGGGTACTCATTTTTCTGGCTTTTTTTTTTCCCCAAGGAATATCTTTCTGTTTATTATCTAAGTATGAATAACTATTTAGTCATTATTTATTCATTTCAGGGCATCTGATCTTCAAATCTTTGAGGAAAGACACATCTTCCTTATAAATATATTTGCTCTTTTGTGACAGAGAGGGGCAGCAGGAGATAAGAAGGAAAGATCAATTTAGGGGGAAAACAACCACCACATGCTTGCATATTCCTGCTACCAACAGACTCAGGCTTGAACACAGACAATCTAGCTCATACTTTTTGGAAATGAAAAAAAAGATACAGCCATGCATATGTGTAAATTTTCCATAAAGAATCTACTCATAATGATATATTTATAATCTGGAAAAGATATGAGTATCCAAATCTTAATTCTCTGTAGCACAAAGAGAAAAAAACTCATATGCGCTTTAAATGGAAAATATCAATCCATTTCTAATAAATTGGATTTAAACTCACTAATTTTAATGAGACTGTAAGCACAGGCTGATTGATTTAGTAATGTAATGTACTTGGGCTCCAATTTTTAACAATTAATTGCTCACTGCAAGGGATTGCACTTGGGTCACCCCATCCCATTTTGATCACCACCTCATTACTGCTGGGTTCCTCACATCAATTTCTCATTCATTCCACATGCAGAAATTAATGAACAACTCAGAACATCTTTTATTTTCTTTGGGGGGAAATAGTTACTTTGGCAGGAAATGGGTATGAGCAAATGGAATGACAGTCTAGAGCAAAGTAGCCCTTTTCTGTGTGGGATAAGACACCAGAAGATGAATCATGAAATGTCTCAGACTGGAACGTCCAGAGGGAGGCAGCCTTCCAAGGGCCAAGAGGGAGGAAATTTGTGACTCTTTCTTTCATTCCAAAATGCAGAATTTAGAGAAGACAACCTGACCAGAAGTAGAGACTTGAGCATCTTGGCAGTTTGATGCAAATTAGCAGTAAAAACTTGGGGTAAAGCAATGCTTTCTCCCAGGACACCATGATACAAGATCTATTTTGGTATAATGAAAAAGACAGCACATCTGTTACATAAAACCATCTGAGTGCCAGGGATGACACAGCATATCGCAGAGCAAGCCAAACACATTTTGCTGAGGCAATGTCTGACTCCATCTCTAGCTCACTTCAATGATCCACTGGGGAAATCAAGGCGGAAGATGGAAACACATCCAGCACACTTCCAGCTACAAAATTAGCAATAAAGATTCTTGGAAAAGACCTTAAGGTCATCTCATCTAACCTTCTAATTTTACGTATTTGTTGAACACATGAGGCATAGAAAAGAGAAGTGACCTGCTCAATATCAAGTCCCTGGCAAAATTCTGTCCACAAATAACCTAGGTTTCCTAATTACCTGAAGAGTGATGCTACTCTCACATGCCCCTGCCCACATTATGTAGCCCACTGTATCAAAGATAATCATGACCTTAAAAAAAAATTGAGATAACAATCACATACAATAAAGTTCACCTGCTGAAAGTGTACAATTCAAAGGGTTTTAGTATATTCAGAGTTATGCAACCACAACCACAATCAATTTTAGAATATCTTCATTACCCCAGAAGGAAACCCCGTACCCATTAGCAGTCACTCCAAACCACCCCCCTCCCAAACACCTGGTGCTAGGCAACTACTCATCCACTTTCTATCTCTACAGATTTGCCCATTCTGGACATTTCATGTAAATGGAATCATACGATATGTGGTTTTGTGACTGGCTTCTTTCACTTAACATGTTTTCAAGGTTCACTTATGTTGTAGCATGTATCAGTACTTCATTTCTTCATATTATTAAATAATATTCCATTGTATGGGTATACTACATTTTGTTTTACCATTCATCAGTTGACAAACAATTAGGTTGTTTCCCATTTTCGGCTCTTATGGTCAATACCACTATAAACATTGTGTACAAATTTTTGTGTAGACATATGTGTCCATCTTTCTTGGGTATATATCTCAGAGTAGAATTGCTGGTTCAAATGATAACTCTCTGTTTAAACTTTGGAGACACCGGACTGTCTTCCAAAGGGACTGTGTCATTTCACGTCCTCACTAGGAATGTAAAACAACTCCAATTTCTCCACATCCTTGCCAGCATTTGTTTTTTTGTTTGTTTGCTTTTGTTGTTGTCGTTTTTGAGACAGAGTCTTGTTCTGTTGCCTGGGCTAGAGTACCGTGATGTCAGCCTAGCTCACATCAACCTCAAACTCCTGGGCTCAAGCAATCCTCCTGCCTCAGCCTCCCAAGTAGCTGGGACTACACGCACTTGCCACCATGCCCAGCTAATTTTTTGTTTCTATTTTTAGTTGCCCAGCTACTTTTTTCTATTTTTAGTAGAGATGGGGTCTCACTCTTGCTCAGGCTGGTCTCAAACTCCTGACCTCAAGCAATCTTCCTGCCTCGGCCTCCCAGAGTGTTAGGATTACAGGCATGAGCCACCACACCCAACCTAGCATTTGTTTTTAATCTGTCTTTTTTCTTATGATAATTTTAGTGGTTATGAAGTAGTGTATTTCAATGTGATTTTGATTTTTTTTTGTTTCTCCAACGGCTAATGATGCTGAGCATCTTTTCATGTGCTTATTGGCCAGTTTTATATCTTCTTTGGAGAAATATCTATTCAGATCTTTTGTCCACTTTTTAATTGGGTTATTTTTCTTTTTGTTTTTGAATTGTAAGTGTTCTTTGTATATTCGGGATGCTAGACCCCTATCAGATATATGATTTGAAAATATTTTTTCCCAATCCCTGGGATGTCTTTCACTTTCTTGATAGTGTCCTTTGATGCATAAAAGTTTTAAATTTCAACCAAGTACAATTTATCTATTTTTGTTGTTGTTGCTTGTGCTTTGGAGATAAATATCTACGAAACCATTGTCTAAGCCAAGGTCATAAAGATTTTACTCCTGTATTTTTTTCTAAGAGTTTGATACCATTAACTTTTACATGTAGATCTTTGATTCATTTTGAGTTAATTTTATATATGCTATGAAGTAGGAGCCCAGCTTCATTTTTTTACATGTGTATACCAAGTTTTCCAAACATCATTTGTTGCAAACACTGTTTATTCTTTCCCATTGGTCTTGGCACCGTAGTTAAAAGTCAATTGGTCACAGATGCATGGACTTATTTCTGGACTCTCAATTCTATTCATTGATCTATATGTCTATCTCTATGCTAGAACTACAGAGTCTTTTTTTGTTTTAATGTTTCAACTTCATTCAGCACATTTGCTCATCTCTCACCCCAGATACCACTCCCCAGCCCTGGCCTCCACAGGGGCCACGCGGCCCTCTCCCCCTCTACACCACATGTGCTAGGAAGGGCCTTCAGGATCGTCTTCCACAGTCTGTCTTATTGTAGCTTTGTAGTAAATTTTGAACACGGGAAGGGTGAATCATCCAACTTTGTTTTTCCTTTTCAAGATTGTTCTGGCTATTCTGGATACCTCGAATTTTTATATGAATTTTAGGATCAGCTTGTCAATTTCTACAAAGAAGCCAGCTTGGATTCTGCTGGGGATTGTGTTAAATCTGCAGGGCATGAGCTTTTGATAAAATATTATTTAAATGAAATAAAAGAACCAATAATCCATAAATCTCTATCCTTGTATTTTTTTTCAGACCATGATCATCCCATTCTTATTTTATTGGGAAACTCTCAGGATTTTTAACCTAAGAAAAAAGGAAATAGGCCTCACGGTTATATAATTCCCACTCCTGTTTTGTCCCCATGGTAAACACTTTTAGATAAGTTTTGCCTCACTGAATTCTCAAGACAACCCTATGAAAGACAGGTGGTATTATCTCCATTTTTACCCATAAGGCAAAAAGATTCAGACAAATCAGGTAACGTGCTCAAATCTCCACAGCTAGCAAAAGGAAAAGCCATATTTTTGATCCAGACCAATGCCATATTGTTACATCCAGGTACTTGAAAAGTCTTTTATTACTTCTGAGAAAGCTGTCTTTCCTAAAGGAAACCCTGTAGAATGACCTTCTTCCTGGAAAAGAATATAAATGAAACTTTTGAATTTTCTCCAGAGATTATCAGTTAAATGGGGCATGGGTCCAGTTCCTAAAGCATATGCTTTCTATTTTAATCAATTCTATGACATTCAGGAACTCTTAAGAAAATTCAACCCCGAGTGTTCGTATTTTGCATTTGCATCCTGTATTTGCAACTGTCGGTGATTGTTTCTCAGAAATATTTAGGCACTCTTGAAATTGGAAAGTCTCTTAGAGAGAAATCTATAACCATAGGATCTTAACAAAAATAAATAATATTTTTAAAAAATGTTTCATCAACAAGTGAGTTTGGAATGTAGTTGGTTAAACAAAATCGGTCAAATTTATTTGCTCTGGGACTTCTCATTTAACATAAGGCTCATATGTATTCTAGAAACTGCAACGTTTCTCAAACACGTTAGGTGCTCGTTAATGGGGCTTCTCATGGAACTAGCATCTCATCGAACACAAGTTAGCTTTAGGAGATACCATGAATGTCCTGGATTCCCTTAGATTTCCACAGCAATATTTTCCCTGAATAAAGTTAATGTTCACCACTCCCTTTCCCCCAACCCCTATTACCACCATCACCACCTAGATTTTTAGAAGCACTTAACAAATAACCATTCTAAAAATTTTCTAAATATTTACATAATTATATTTAAAATGTCCCCATCTATTATATTATCAAATGTCCTGCATATAAGAAACCTACCATAAATTCTACCTGAAAGCTTCTGCCAAGAGAAGGTTCACCCCTTTATACAAATGCATATACTTCCTATGATACTGAAAGTTATATAATACAACATATTTTTTTATTTTTGCCTTGGCTTCCAGAAATTTATCTAATCAAATACCTACTCACAGTATATAACACAATATATACTGATCCCCAAAGCATTATGTTCACTGGCTTTTTAAAGTTGTATCCATAGGTCTATTTTTGCCTTGCTTTATGTGTTCGAACATTGGATTCTACCTCAATTTTTATGTGCAATTGGGGAAAGGGGGTATGATTGATAAATGAATAAATAATTTATATAAAAGCAAAATTAAATTATTATCCATTTTTTAATTACCACGGCAGATGAAAATTGTTGTACATATTCTTAATACATGGGAAGGATGAGTTTGAGATTATATGAATTCAAATGAAGATGCTAGTATACACATGCAAATTTACCTTGAAGGGTCTTGGGAGGGGATGCAATTCTAAGACACACCCCAAACCAGCAGAAACTCAGTCACAGTGACAGATTGCACATTCTTAAAGACTTGCCGTATGTACTAAATGATGGGCACAACAATAATAAAACAAAACGAAAACCAAACCAAAACACCCCAACGGTTTTAAACATGAGCTCCCAATTAACAGTCACAAGAACAGACCAAATTGCAGATGTGCTTTGTGATGGTGCTTACTTGTCAGACAGGCAATGTTAAGTGCTGCGTTTCAGGATGAGTCACGATTTATTTATTCAACAACAGTTAATGTTTCTCCAGAGCAAAGCTAAACAAGCCGTAGAGTAAGTAAATTAATTAGTAAACAAACAAGTGTGTTATGTATGAAACTGGTGTATATTTGGCCTTGCTCCTCAAAAACTAGATCTTTTTGAGAAACCTTGAATGGAAAGATGAATAAATATTTACAAAGTTTGGTCTAGAGATTTTCAAAATTGTCTTTGATGAATGAATGATTTTTTAATCCTAACGTAATCATTTAGAGCCACTTTTAGGGCATTAGTGCTTTACATAGTAAAGCACTATTGACAGTAGAGAAGTAGAAATAGTCTTTTAAGACATCACATTCGTAATAATGAGAAAAAACCCATAGGAGGGAAGGGTGGCCTGAAAAACCCAAAATTTTAAGTTTCTATGTTCATAAATAGCCACCTTGGTTCCACTCCAGCTTTATCGCTTCTGATGCTAAAGTCCCTTGGAATCCACGGAAGCATTTTTAAAACAGGTGGAGCTTTATGATGTCTGAGAATCCACACTTTCTTCACAAGAACTGGCCAAAAGCTTGTGTTCTACCATGTGATCCTTGAACCAAGAGTGAGCACCCCCTGAGGACAGGCTGGCCTGAATGAAGATTCTTGGTTTGCAAAGATTGGGCAGGTCTGTGAGTGTTCAGTTAGGATTTGTGAAAGAGTAAATTGAAGGACAGAGCAGTTTTAGGAGCAAACACTGAAAAGCTTTGAAAGTTTCCAGACAAAGACTAGACCTAAGCAGTCATGATAGGCTTCTATTATAAGGGAATGAGATAAACCACAAGTAGGCAAGTGTGGTCTGAAAGATATCAGACACTATGTGTAGGGGATTGGAGGGGGTTAACACGTAGGCTCGATCGCAAGTCATGACTACTGTTTTCGCTGTCCTTAGGACTTTCAATTGGTTGGTTATGTTTATAACCATTAGTGCAGGAATTGGTTGTTGTTTGGTTTTGCTCTGAAGGAGAAAGAGCAAAACCAAGCTGACGATGAGCGAGATCACACTCCCTTCTTTGGTAGTTCCTGTCCTGGAGTCAATTAGATTCCTGTTGTACTCACCACAGTCCTTCTCTATCCCACTCCTTACTACTACTAAAATAACAAAAACCCCAGAAGAAAATCCAGGAGACTTCCTGTACAGCTTATGGATGGGCAGAACACGTTAACCAAGGCAAGAAACCCAGGACCTGTAAAAACACTTTTTCAACTATGTCAAAAGTAAGATATTTTTGTTTGTCATAAATACATGTCAATTAACAAATGATAGAATTAGATGAATATTTTCCATACAAATGCCAGATAAAGTGGTAATAACTATACAATGAAAAAAGATTTTACAAACTGGCAAGCAAAAAAATCAACTAAATAGAAAAATTGGAAAAGAATCTGAACAGCAAGTCACACCAGGGAGAATCCAAATGGTGACTATATAAAAATATACATAAACTCATTAAAGATTGATAAAATGGTAATTAAAGTAACAGTGAGATAAGTTATATTCATCAGAATGGCAAAATTTATTTTTAAAAACGTAATATTTATTGCTGGTAAGTATATGAAGGGAACCATGCTTGTATACTTTGCTGGTTGAAATGTAAAATACTGCATGTAGACTTTTTGGAAAAGCAAAGGAGAACAATCTATTAAAACTAAAAATATGTGTATCTTTCAGCCTAGAAATCCCACTTCTGGTTGTCTATTCTACAGAAATCAAAACACCAATATGCATATGCAAATACACATACACATATAATAAAGGAACAGAAATAAAGTGAAGGTCCATCAATAAGAAAATAGTTGAATTAATTATGGTACTTCTGTAGCATAGAGTATTACACAGTCATTAAGAAGAAGAAATTAGAGCTAAGCCAATTCACCCAAAAGGATTTCTCCAAGACATTGTTGAATGAGATAGGCATAGTGAGAAAGGTTTTTCAGCAAATTACTATTTTCTGGTTAAGATAACAGTAAGTAACACTAATACTTTGCCCACACTCATTTCTTGACATTCTAGTGGAATTCAGTCTTCATTCTTGAACTCTTCTAAAAGAACAATCAGCATTCACAATCTATTCCCATCCCAATCCAACCTTAGGAGGAGTAAAAAAAAAAGTTGTCCATTCACGATCAACACTTTGGACACAAGTTAGTCACTGTACAGAAAGACGTTTGCTATGGTCTGAATGTGCCCCCCCCAAATTCATGTGTTGGAAACTTGATTCCCAATGGAACAGTATTGGGAGATGGGGCAATGCACAGAATAGAAGAAAATATTAGCAAATTCTATATTCAATAAGGGGTTAATATCCAAAGTATCTAAGAAACTCATACAATTCTAGTAAATATAGCAGAAAGTATAAAATATAAAGTGTGTGCTATCGCTTGCCTAAGGATACATACACATGCACACACACATACATTCACTGATAGAAAGATAATGTAAAATTTTGTTAAATGTTACCTATGGGAGAAGGAGGATGTCAAGAATAAAGATAGAAACTATACTTCCTTGAATATTTATTGACTTGATTTTGAAAGCATGACATTTAATAACATTTAATATAATTGTAAAACCAAACTAAATTTAAAATAATTTCTGAAAATTAAAAGCAAAATGAAATGAATATAACTCGTATATAAATGTATTGAGCTGAGAACATAAACATGCAGAGAACTATTCCAATTGACATCAAAACACAGCAATCTAAGTAGTCAACCATGCTGTGATACTCTCAGAACAAAAACAATTTTTTTTAAAGATCTGAAACTGTTTTCTGCAACCATATTGTTGGTAGTAGCAGTGGTGTTGGTATTTTGAGATTCTTTCATATATATTGTGGAATAAGGCAGGAGTAATTATTTTGGTGTCACTGAGAATCAGGATTTTTGACATGGCAGAAAAGAGATACAGATGTAAGACTGATGAAATTAAATAAAAGACTTTTATTTCTAAATTTGAACTAAAATATTATTATAGAATAAATTTATCATTTATCTTTAAAAAATATTTTTCAGTTCTAGTCTAGAAATAATAACCAACTTAGTAACAATGAGCACTTTAGTATCCAGACTGTGGTATCTGTGGCAAAATTATCACATGCTGAGAACCACTGCTGTAGCCAGTGATTAGGAATAAAAGAGAAAAGACACAAATTACTGGTTTCATGAATGGGAGGCCTGGCATAGCTACAGATCACAGAGATTTGAAAATATTAAGAAGAAAATATTATGAAAAACTATATGCCAATAACTTCAACAACTTAGATGAAAATGGAAAAAAATCTTTGAAATACACAAACTATACACACTCACTTGAAGAGAAATAGATAATTTGAATAGCCCTATATCAGTGGTTCACAACCAGGGGTAATCTTTCCTACCCAGGAACATTTGATCATTTCTGAGACGTTTTTGTTTCTCACATCTGGCAAAATCCAACATCCAGTCCTGATAAAAACACTCAGTAAACTAGCAATAGAAGGGAATTTGATCAACCTGACAAAAGGCATCTACAAAGAAGCCAGAGCTGACATCTTACTTAATGGAGAAAGACCAAATGCTTTACCCTAACATCAGGAATAAGGCAAGCATGTCCACTCTCACCACTTCTATTTAACAATGTAGTAGAGGTTATAGTCTGTGCAATAAGGCTACACAAATAAATAAATTCATACACACATACATAAAAACATAAATGATATCAAGACATAAATGATATCAAGACTGCAAAATGAAAAAATAAAACTCTTTATTCATAGATTACATAATTCCCTATGAACAAAATTTTATAGGCTCTACAAAAAAGCTTCTACAACTAATAAGTGTGTGCAGTTAAGTTTGCAGGGCACAAGATCAACATTTGAAAGTCAGTTGCATTTCTCTATACTAGCAACAAATAATCACAAATTGAAACTAATCGTTGTTTCCATTTTTGATAGTATCAAATAGTTAATATTAATAAAACATATAAAACACTTCTATATTGAAAACTTCAAAACACCACTGAGAGAAATTAAAGAAGATGTAAATAAAAGGAGGGATCTATCGGAATTTTTTTTTCTTTTTTATGAGAAATGACAAGGTACCTACAAAATTTATGTTATATGAAACCAATTCATAGGAAATTTATAATGCAAAGAACCTGTAACAGCCAAAAAAAACTTTGAAAAAGAAGAACATAGTTGAAGGACTATCACAAACTGACTGTTAGACTTACTAGACAAATGCAATAATTAAAACTGTGATATTGGCATACAGATAGACAAACATATCAGCGGAACATAACAGAGAGTGCAAGGCTAAATTCACACCTATAGATTTAATTGGTTTTTTGCACAAAAGTGCAAAGACAACTTAATGGAGAAAAAAGAGCCTTTTCAACACATGACAGTGAAGTAATCGGATACTACACGCACAAAAAGAAAAAAGAACTTCAACCCACATTTTACTCCTCAAACAAAAATTAACTCAAAATGGATCATAGACCTCAATATAAAAACCTAAAGATATAAAACTTCAAGAATATAGGAGAAAGCCTTTGTAATCTTAGGCTAGACAAAGATTTCTTAGATATGACACCAACGACATGATTGATAAAAGAAAAAACTGAAAAATCGGGCCCCATCAAAATTCAGAACTTCTATTCCTTGAAAGACACTGTTATGAAAATTAAAAGATAAGCCACAGAGTGGGAGAAAGTATTTGCAAATCACTTGTCTGATTACAGACATGTTCAAAATATATAAAGAACTCTCAAAATGTAATTACAAGAAAAAAAATACAGAAGTTTTGAATACACTCTTTCCCAAAGAAGACATACAGGTAAAAAAAATCAGCACATGAATAAATGCTTAACGTGATTAATTATTAGAGAATGCAAATGAAAGCCACAATGTGATACCATTTAAAACAATTCAAGTTAAAATTATTGAACATACAAAGTGTTTTCAAGGATACAAAGCGACTGAGACTTTTATCCTATAAACTGCTGTTGGGAATGTAAAATGGTACGATCACTTTGGAAAAAGTTAAATATACTGTAAATTTACCACAAGACCCAGCCACTCCACTCCTAGCTATTTACCCAAGAGAAATGAAAGCATATGTCTATACAAAGCCTTGTAAATAAATGTTCATAGCAGCGTCATTTCTAAGAACCAAAAACTAAAAATAAAATGTCTACCAACAAAAGAATGGATGAACAAATTTGTGGTATATCCATATAATGGAATACTACATATCAATAAGAACTGTTTATACATACAACTTAGGTGAACCTCAATATACTTAGGCTGAGAAAAAGAAAAGACCAAAAAAAAGTACCCACAAATTCAATGGAATCCCTACCCAAATCCCAGCAAACTTTTGCAGAAATGGAAAAGCTGATACTAAAATTCATGTGGAACTGCAAGGGACCACCAAATACAAAAACATCTTGAAAAAGATAAAGTTTGAGGATTCACACTTCTTGACTTCAAATTTTACTATGAAGCAACAAAACAAAAATAGGTAAATTGTGCTTCATTCAAATAAAAACCTTTGGTTTTAATCAAAAGACACTATCAAGAAAGGGAAAAGCCAACCTACAAATGGAGGAAAATATCTGCAAGCTATATATCTGATAAGGGTCTCGTATTCAGAATATATAGAGAACACCCACAACTCAACAACAACAAAAACAATCCAATTAAAAAGTGGCCAAAAAACATATGAAAAAATGCTCAACATCTCTAATAATCAGGGAAATGCAAATCAAAACCACAATGAAATATCACTTATCTCCAGTGAGACTGGCCTTTATCAAAAAGTCCCAAAACAATAAATGTTGGCATGGATGCAGAGAGATAGGAACACACTCAGACACCGCTGGTGGGACTGCAAACTAGTGCAACCTCTGTAGAAAGAAATATAGAGATACCTTAAAGAGACACAAGTAGAATTACCATTTGATCCAGCAATCCCATTACTGGGCATCTACCCAAAAGAACAAAAGACACTCTATGAAAAAGACACCTACACCCAAATGTTTATAGCAGCACAATTCACAGTTGCAAAGATGTGGAAACAACCCAAGTGTCCATCAATACATGAGTGGATTAATAAAATGTGGTATATGTATACCATGGAGTACTATTCAGCTTTAAGAAACAGTGGTGATATAGCACCTCTTGTATTCTCCTGGATAGAGCTGGAACGCGTTCTACTAAGTGAAGTATCCCAAGAATGGAAAAACAAGTACCACATGTATTCACCATCAAATAGGTATTAACTGATCAACACATAAGTGTACATATAAGAATAACATCTATTGGATGTCGGGCAAGGGGGAGGAGGAGAGGGGAGGAGGGGACGGGTATATGCATACCCAAAGAGTGCAATGCGCACCATCCAGGGGATGGACAGGCTTGAAGCTCGGACTTGGGGGTGGGGAGGGGGAGCAAGGGCAACATACATAACCCAAACATCTGTACCCCCATAATATGATGCAATAAAAAAAAAGTGGACAAAGGACTCGAAAAGACATTTCTTGGAAGATATATAGCAGTCCAACAATACATGAAAAGATGTTCAACATCATTAGTTATTAGGGAAATGCAAATCAAAACCACAATGAAATACCAATTCACACCCACTAGGGTGACTATAATTTAAAAAAATAACAAAAACAGAAAATAACACGTGTTCTTGAGAATACGGAGAAATTGGAAACCCTCATACATTGCTGGTGGGAATGTAAAATGTTCCAGCTACTCTGGAAAACAGTTAGGCCTAGAATTACACTATGGCCAACAATTCCACTCCTAAGTATATACCCCAAATAATGGAAAACAGGAATTCAAATATAACCTTGTCCACAAATGTTCATAGCAGAATTATTCATAAGAGCTAAATGATGGAGGAAACCCAAATGCATATCAGCAGATGAAAGGATAAACAAAATGTGGTGTATCCACACGGTGAAATATTGTTCAGACATAAAATAACTGATACATGCTACAACATAAATGAACCTTGAAAACATTATGCTAAGTGAAAGAAGCCAGACACAAAAGGCCACACATTTTATGGTTCCATTTATATAAAATGTCTAGAATAAATAAATTCATAGGGACAGAAGGCAGTTTAGTGGTTGCCAGGAGCTGGAAGGCGGGAAGGGTGAGTGACTGCTTACTGAGTACAGGTTTTCCTTTTGGGGCAATCGAAATGTTTTGGGACTAGACAGAAGTGAGAATTATACAACATTGCACATTTACATTTTCAATGACATCGAACTGCCCACTTTTAAATGTTTTATTTTATGTTTTACGAATTTTCCCTCAATAAAATAAAAAAGAATACATTTCTATGATTTCATTTGTATAAAATTCTAGAGAATGCAAACTCATTGATAAGGGCAGAAAGCAGATCAGTGGTTGTCTCACCATTGGGGTAGAAGGCAGGCAGAGGAGAATTACAAAGGCGCAAGGAAACCTTTGGGGAGGTGATGGATATGTTCATTATCTTGACTGTGGTGATGTCACAGTTGTACACGTGTGTCAAAGATATGTGCAGTTTATTGTATGTTATAATGCAATATAATTCAAAATTAGTAATATCTTAGTAAAACTGAAAAAAGCAAAAAAATAAAAAATGGAGGAGTTATCCCTAGATAAAAGATACTTAAACACATTGTTATTAAGACTAATTGTACTATATGAACATTATTTATAACCTTATTATAAAACACATTATAATATATAAAAAAGACTAGTGAAAACGTGAATACTAGTTGATGACAGCAGGGAACTGCTGTTCTTTTTCTTAAAATGATAATGGTATTATACACACAGTAATACCTTTGTAGTTACGTAATCCTAAAGTCTTTATCTTTTGGAGACATACAATGAGATGGCTATACATGAAATTATATGAAGTCTGAAATTCGCTTTAAAATAATCCAGATGGAGTAAGGGGGGAGCGGGTGGGTAAGATGTAGATGAAACAAGATTGCGCAAGAGTTGATCAATGCTGAAGCTGGTAATAGGTACCCAGTGGAGGTTGGAGGAGAAGATTATTCTCTTTAATTTATATATATTTGAAATTTTCTACAATAAAAATTTTTAAAACAAGGTAAGTATGCATATATATCCTCTTCATATAGTACAAGATGCAACCTTTTGTAACCTTTGCAAGCCACAAAGGATCTCATAGGGGAGATTCCACTCAATAGAATGACCCAAGCCTTGCTCTATCAATACTGTCTTCGTGACAATTTTACTGAATTTGCATATTAACAGATGAAAGCCAATAGTGAGATCTTAACCTGCTGGGGCTAGACTGTGGAAGAGTCCTCCAGTATAATTTGGAGGTAGAGAAGATCACTGCACTTCCCTATGATTTATCAGACCCTGAATGTCTATGAGTTTAATACCAATCATCTCTTGCTCATTAGTCACCATGGCAAAACACCAAGGCCCTAGTCTGAGGTTACTCGGAGCTATTTCTTAAAAACACTCTTTCTGCTTTTATTTCTGAATGATCATAAATAACAGGCTCCTTTCGGGTATAATAGAAATTATTCTTCCCTTGTCCTGGACAGAATATTGGCATTTCTGATGGATGAGAGAAAATTAAATACATTTTGGGAGAGAGAAAGGAACTAAAGAAATCAATGTCTCTAAATGTTCTAGAGTGTATCTTTGAAAATTTAAGAATTTTTAAAACCTGCTAACTCCTCTAGGGTTTTACTTTTAAATATGTGTGTGCTTCCCTCCTGTTAAACATTTCTTTAAATATTTCTGAGGCTATTCTTAATCTATTCTATGTGATTGTCGCAAATCAATACCTTTACTGAGGACACTCCAGACCTAACAATTACATTGAAAGTTTCCTGCTCAAATACACCCATATATATAATAAAATTGGAATATACACAAAACTATCCCATAAAGACTTCTAATTTACACTGATTTTAAAACACAGATCTCTGTTATAAGGAGCAGATGGAAACTGAGTCCCAATATAAAATAGCACTAAAGATTTATCCTAGAATCAGTTTAGCAAAGTTTTTTGGCTTAAAAACGTTCTTAATATTCTACTTCTACATAGACAATGTAAAACGCATTACTCCAAATCACTATGTACTATGTGATTTTTATCCATTCTAATTAACCAAATTATAAAATTTATTAAACCAGGACAATGAAATAATAAGCTCAGGAAAGGAACCATTGTGTACATTATGCAGTCATATTAGTTTTATAGGTCCTTCTCAGTCTGACACTGACCAAGTTCACGTTAGTAACGATGCCTCCCTACAGAAAGATCAGAAATTATTTTACCTACCTCCCACTTCTCACTCTTCACAGAGACATTTTTAATAGTTGATGAATGCACCTTCTTCTTAGTCATGACACCTGTGAAGCTGTTCAATCACAGGGATACAAAGACATGAATTCATTTCTTCCTCCATTTTATCCTTTAAGTCGCTTTTCTACAATGAACTCTTGGAGCCCCCTTGTCATCTAAATTTTGAGTAATATCTCTATATTTAATCATACCCGCCAGCCCTGTAACAATCACTACCACTTCTTGAATGCCTTCTTTAGGCCTGGCCCTTAGTAGGCCAATCCTCACAACAATCCTTCATAGAAGACACTATCTTTTACTCAGAGAGATTAATGCTCAGAGAGATTAATCCCAAACTCACTAAGCAATGAGTGGTAGAGCTAAAATTCTAATCTTGGTCCACCTGGGTTTCAATCCGATGCTCTATCTCCTCTCTCCTTACCTACTTCCTTTCTAGTCTATATGTATCGCAACAGAACTGTGTTGTCATTTTCTGGGACTTTCACTTTCTTTGATAACTTCAGCACCTAGTGCACATTTTCTCTTTCTCTTCCAGTTCTTCTGATCATCATTGTCATCGTCGTCATTAACATTCTGACTATCCATCAGGCTAACTCATTGCTTCCCGGTTACTTCATATCACGTCACACGAAATCAGGTGAAAGTATCAGAAAACCCTGGCTTGAACTCTCTTTTGCAATAACGATATTGGTTATCCCACATCTGTTCTGTCCAGTGGAAGAGTGGTCTCCAGACACAATACATGAGGATCCCAGTCTAATTCCTTATGAAATGTCCAGCTGTGCCCTTCTCCATGAGCATGGGCTGCAGCTAGTCCAGGAATGATATTCAGGTAGGATGGCATTCCAAGAATGTTGGATCCCTTCCTTGTGAACGCAGAAAACTTTCCAAGGAAGCCCTTCCAGCAAGTGACCTTTCCTTCACATTTCGTTGCCAACAACGGGTGACGTAACCTCCCTAAATCGTTCACTGACAAGAGGCATAGAATTGCCATGCATGGCTTAGACCTGTGCTACTCCAAGAGTGAGCTGAAGTCTGGCTGTGGGCCCCTAACCATTGTCCACTACAAGATATAGAGCTAGCACCAGAAATGTCACTAAGCACACCATTTAGTTCAACAGACATTTTTTTTTTTACCTAGGTAGACTTTCTCAGTGAAGAAAGCAGTGAGTTGAGTCATATTCTGATGTAAGCCCCTGATTTTACTATTCAGCACTTTGAGTAGCTCTGACTGACACTAATCACACACCTTCCCAGCTAAGGAAAGATTCATCTTGTCTCGATCACACAGGGGATAGAGTGGACACCTGAAGAAAACTGGGTTTCTCTTAGGCAGGAAGGAAGCTGGGGTATGCTACTCACATTTAGCCTCTCTCACACGTCCACACTCAGGCAAAATGTTCCATACCCTCACCAGAACCTCCAATTGCTTCTAATTCATTTGGACCATCAGCTCCTTTTTGGAAATACTTAACCCATGCCCTAACATGATCCACTACTTGGTAGAACTCACACCCCCTAAGTTTTCCCGTGCCTGCTGACTCAATCCTCAGCTCCAGTTGATCTTTCTCTCTTTTCTTTTGTCTCAGATGTGGAGGTACTTTCTCCTTCTTTCCAATGCTAATTCTATTATTCAAGCTTCCTCTACTGACTCTTCCCCTGCCTTCAAATGGGCATGATTTCCTCTATCTAAAAACTGAATGCAGAAAACTTCTCATGATCATATTGCCTCATCTCCTAGTCACATTCTTGCCCTTTCTTTCACTGTCAAATTTCTAACCCCAGCAGTCTAGTATTACTATCTTCATCCTTTTCTTCACCATCTTTTCACTTCTCACCTCCTTGGAATCTAGTTTCCGCCCCTACCGCCCTACTAAAAATGAACTTACAAATGCCATGCAACTCCTAATTGTAAAATTCAAGTAATTTTCTACCTTTTGAGATAGTGTTTGCTGCTTCTCCCTTCCTCTCACCCGTCTTAAAATTATCTACTCTTCCTCAGATTCTGAGATGTTTGTTCCTGCGAAGCAATATATTTGGTTGATGGAAATTTGCCCACAGAAAATTTAAGAAAAAGAAAAATGGACCACCTTTTGACATTGCATTTACAAAGTTGGTGCACACAGAATTTGAATGGGGGTAAGCAGTGGCCCAATGCCTGGCCACTGTCTCATACCCTGGAAGTTTGTCCAGTTTTCTGTGCTGGTCACTATCCATTCGTCCCACCTTCCCAGGCTTGTTCTATGTTCTTGTCTGTGCCAACGGAGGCTGTCATCTACCGCTGGCTTCACCCAGGTTCCTTGGTCCTCTGGCTTGTGGTTGGCAGGCACCATCAGGAGATTCAAGGGTGGAAGGAGTGAGATCAAGCTGTTTATCCTCCTACTCTGTAGCCAGTGAAAGATTCCCAGCCCTACCCAGACATCAAGAATCCCTCTAGCACAGGCAGAGTAAAATACGAAGTCAGGAAGGATAAATCCACAATTTTAATTTCTTCAAATGTTTAAATTGTGTAGACCAGAGAATGTGGCTTAAGTTTTTATTTGAGATTTTGATAGCTTTGGACTTTGTGGACTAGGAGAACTGATACACAGAATTTACTTTTTCTTTGAGGAATTTATGACAAGTTATTTTATAATCGAATTCAGAATTTCTATTTATATGCTATGATTGGGGAGTCTTTATGCCCTTTATTATTACGCTAGCTTTATGTCTTTTGATGTGTTTTGATGTTAGTTCTGATGATCTGTATCTCAATGTGCCTGGGCCTTGTACGGCACAGGAAAAAGATTAGGGAATGCATTTTCACACATTGCTTCAGAGTGGCCTTGGAGCAGGTTTAGTAAGTTCATTATCCTCACCCATCTCAGAATATTTTTGGGACCAAAACCTTCACTGCCTTAAGTCCTGGGATTGGTACTAAGACACATGGCCTGATGAATTTGGGAACAAAACTGTCCTTATCAACTGTGATCTCCCCCACCTCAGGGATAGGCCCACCAGTGAGTGACTTTAAGTTAAGCCAAATGATTATAAGGTCAAATAGCTGAGCGCCTTGCTGGTGAGGAAAGAAGCCCCCTCCTCACTTCCGTAGTTTCCTCCCAAGTGTAGTGAACCCACGGAAGGACTTACACATTTGGTGGATTTGGAAGGTGAACCTGAAGCCCAGCCCCCTTCTCTTTCTGATTTCTTTGTACTGAATGCCTCAAGGAGCTCTTATTCTTCTTGGCTCCTGCACACCATAAGTCTTACACGAGACGTACCCACCCCCAATACGCAGTCCAGCAGTATCTGCCACCAGAATAAAGAAGGCTGCTACCTCTGGAGGTCTGCTATTAAGGATTACATTTGGCTTTCATTCTTAAGCCGTATTTCATCCTAATCACTCTGGCCATTAATAAAGGTAATACGGCAGTTCCTCCCCACCCATTCACAGGGGGTACGATCCAAGACCCCCAGTGGGTGCCTGAAACCGCACATAGCATTGTACTATTTTTTTCCTGTACATACATACCTATGAAAAAGTTTAATTTATAAATGAGGCACGGTAAGAAATTAACAACAAAAACTAATGATAAAATAGAACAATTATAACAATATACTGTAATAAAAGTTACATGAATGTTTTCTCTCTCTCTCTTTCTCCCCTGTCTCTCTCAAGATAGCTGAATATTTTCAGACTGCAGTTTACTGCTAGTAGTTGAAACCACAGAAGGCAAACCCACAGAGGACTACTGTATGTTGTTTTCCATCTACCTCATTCCTTTACTTTATTTCTATGTTGGTTCAAAATCCAGGTGGGGAAGAGAGCTATTACATACTGGGCACACTCTATAACTTGATATCACTGCTTTAGAATATGTGCTCCTTGGCCTGGGTGGAGTTTACCTTTGTCTATTGAGAAAAAATGCAAATACTGTAGTTATTTAAACTATACACACATACACACACACAGAAATTAGATTAGAACATATGTGTTATTTTGCCCCTAAGGAACAATTTTAATCACAAATGAAACTTTTTTATTCATTAGGTAAACCCAGTAAGAGTTCTCTTTGGCAATACCTACTTTTTTTTTATTTCTGCATATTATGGGGGTACAAATGTTTAGGTTACATTGCCCTTGCCCGCCCCCCAGTCAGAGCTTCAAGCGTGTCCATCCCCCAGATGGTGCGCATCGCACAATACCTACTTTTTTATTCTTAGTAGTTGATTAGAAATGTTCTTTGTAATTGAAAACAATAAAACTATTTTCATTAAAAAGGGAGGAGGGGAAGGAATTCTATAAATCAGATTGATATTCTCCCTCATAATGATGAATCATTAAGGTTTTATTTAGGCTTTTCTAAGTTCTTCCTCTGCTTTATTAATATTTAGACCCCACCTCAACCTGCAGGTGGAAAGCGACACAGCTTGCTGCACTACCCAAACCAAGACACCTCACTACACAATATAGCTCGTAGAATACAAAGCCAAACAAAGCCCGCTTGCCTCCCTCCTGTGTTCCCATGAATGCAAGTCCCTGGCCGAGAACCAACATATTTCTTAGCAAGAGGAAAAATACTTCACAATATGTTCAATTAGTTGCTGTTTCTTAGCTCTTAAATAATAAAAGTCAATAATCAGTGAAGTCAAAATCATGGCTTTAAACTCACATGGGGACAACCAGGTTAAGAGTCTGGTTGGGCCAAGTCACCAATTAATGCAAAAAAGCAGAGCAGGTTTACGATCAGATGGTCCCTAGCATTAATTATCCGCTGAAAATGCAATAATCAGGGATTCGTTTCAATGCTTTATGACTCAGATTTAGATGTTAATGGTCACGTAGAGAATCAGAATAATTGTTGGGAACAGGGACACTGTACTCCAGAAGAAATAAGGAATTACCTGACTTCTGGAGTTTCACAGACAGCAAATGGGTCAACAGGGGCCCATTACTGCACGATTCACAGTTCATTTCCAAGTGCATCCTATGTGTCATGGCCCCAAACACAAATACCTGTGGGGTCAAGTGTGTAACAAAAGTAAGTGACACCAGCCTCAGGTAACTAACACACACACACTTGTCTTCTAAATTCTCAGCAGAACTGGCCACATAATTTGTGGAGTCCCGTGCAAAATGAAAATGCAAGGTCCCTTGTTCATAAAGCAGGGGAAAAGTGACATTAAAGGCACTAAAATGTAAAGCTTTCCCTTTCTCCCCACTCTCTCTCTGTCCTGTGCCCCACACACCTGTCAAGGTGTTTTTTATTTGTTATTTAATATTGTGCATCCTCAGGCACAGGGTCACTCATGAGGTGAGTGCAGACTCTAAAATTAAGAATCTATGTTCTTCCTCAACATCTGAAGCTGGAGGGCCTCAAACAGCCTAACCACAAGTTTCCTTCCCCTCTCTGCTCCTAAAGATAAGGTCCCCCAGCCAAGCAACCATATTCATCAGGGGACCAGGCACAGTGCTTGCTTATCCTTGGGTAGTAGGTTCCAGCTCTCTGACATCTCACAGAATTATTTAAACAAGGCAATTACATCCTCCCATGGGAACCAGCCATCACCTCACCCTCTTGTTACTACAAAGCCAGCCTCCCACAGCCCCTGCTTCTTCACTCTGCTCCCAAGTGCCACCTGTGTGTGGCCCTGCATGGCATGCAATTTCCTCCTCCCTGGAGTCATGAGTAACTAACAAACCACTGTCAGCCTCACATGTCTAGTGTCATATGTTCAGCCATCCCTAATAACCCTAGGGTGGGAACCCCTCTCTTATCAATAAGGTGAAGAGGAAGTGATCCGAACAGACTCTCACAGCCCCTCCCTGTGGCTCTGCGTGCATGCATGTGCACATGCAGACACATGGCCCACCAACTTCCAGGATTGCCCCCCTCGGGCAGCCGGACCACCACACCATGCCCCAGCTAAGGGTGAGGAAGTTGAGCCAGGCATCTTCTCTTACCATGAACCTACTACCTCAATTCATGGCAGACAGGAAATCCTCAATTGCCTATGTTGCAATGTCTAGGCCAGGACGTGGTAGGTACCCAGATTGGGGGTAGTAACAGTCTCATCCCTGCCAAGTTACCCATCAAAAGCACATGGCACTGCCAGCCCAAGGTGGAGACAGCTATCATGATACTCTGAAATGCCATAGAACTTGTGTGTTAGACACTGACCCACCCCACATCCATGCCCAGCCCCCCACTAGGGGCAGAGGATGGCAGCAAGCAAAGGGTGGGGAAAGAGAGGGAGAGCTCAACAAGACCTGGGCTGCCAGGAGGTGGGGGAGCAGGTCGATGAGAATCCTTCCCAGGGATACAGGAAGGCAGGGGCCAGAGATGGGACCACTCATGAGTTGAGGCTCTAAACCTGGTGTATCCACCATTATCCTATCAGATTTAATTCTCAGTTACCTTACAGGGCCCCTGACCTTGAGGGTCTCCCCTATGGATCTCATATATCTCACACACAGGCCATGGGGGACCAGGAGGCCTAGCACAGGGTCTCCCTGCCTAACCTGCGCAAACCCGTTTTATTCAACCACAGCACATCGGCATGTTGGCTTGGGGCACTCTGCTAGGTGGTCTTCCCAGAATTCAAACAGGAGGAAGGGCACAGGTGACCTCTTTTCCCCTAGCCCTTCCTCAATCTATCTGTCCCCTTCCCTTGCTGTAGGTGATAGAGTCCCCGGGTCCCTCTGAGCAAACCCATAAGCATTTTCACCCAAGCGTTCAACCTCTGATTCTTGCATCCACTGCCTGGGCACCTCCTTTCCATGGTGGAAGAGCTTCCTACCTCTTTATATCTAAGAGGATATTCCCTTGAACCTTATATTTTCTCCTCTCTATACTGTGTCTTGGCTCTAGGTTATGTTAAGGAATATGAGTGGAATTGAGATAAACATTTTCCCTTTCAACAAACCCCTCCTTTCAATGTAGACTCAAAATCTGTCAGAAACTCAAAAGTGGGCACTGGTCTCCTTAAGTGTCCCCTGGGGAAATTAATATATTGGGTAAATGAGTTGCCCTTTGCAAAACATAATTTACAGAGAATAAAAATACATCAGTATACTGTATTTTTAAAATATTATCCCTGGGTCACTGACACTTACAGTAGAAAGAGGGTGAAGCTACATTCATTCTTTTCTGCATCAAAAAAATATCAAAAGGAAATAATCTTCAGACTGAATAAAATCCAATTTATCGCCTTCCATCTGCATCTGCCTTTGCATATGCCAGAGGGAAGGCACAGGAGGCAGGTATGGATCCTCTACTCTGCCTTCCTTTCTACTCCCACCCCTACTTCACTCCTTGCTCCAGGTTATGCTTTTATCATTTTGCCTGAACACCATTATTCTCACATCAGGCCGAGAGACAATATTTTTAAGCTGAGAATGACTGACAAAGTCTTTTATTATTTGTTACTTATATCATCCTTGTTAAGTGATATTTAATCATTTCTAGGCAGTGTTGATGAATCAAACTCTTAGATAATCGGTGCTTGAAATGTATCTGTAATTCTAGCATTAATTGTGTTAAAAATAGCTATTTTTAGTGTTTTCACCCTAAAGTATTTTTTATGAAACTTCACATTAAAGCATAACATGGAGAACCTCTCTGTCTTCCAGATGATGAAATTAGATATCTTGCCCCAGGTGAGTTAACTGGTGAGTGGCACAGCCATGATTCAACCTGTCTTACTTACTCTACTTATAATTTGAATTCCTAAACAGTAGGATAGACTACCTCCTTATAAATAGGACCCTGGTTGATGCCTACAGTGCTATATTTTGGAACAGCAGGACAGCTTGCTTTGTACCCAGAGTCCTGATACAACAATACAACCTATGACTGTCCGCAGAACACCACCTGCCTTTCTGTCAACATGCTCTCCACCATAAAGCCAACTGGAAATAATGACCGGGCAGAATTTTGTGAATCCCAACCTCCAAACCATGTATCAGCAGACAAAGAATGACCAATTCCAAGGATATCCTAAGCAAGTAAAGAATCCCCAGGACAGAGCCTCATCTAGTACCACCATCAGCCCAAAAAATCTCAGCAACAAGTCCCTGTCTACGATGACATTCATGGTCATGGTATTCAATGGTGAGTCATTGAGGTTTGCATTTGGTTTGTCAACTCATTTTATTTTCCCATTATGCCCATTTCACCAGCTATTATTGCTATTATTATATTCCAAAAACTGCCTAAATCCTTTCTGGGAATGAGACAGTAGATAAACATTAACCAGATCAGCCCAAACTGCTCATAACAAACTCTAGTAGCTGCAAGCTAAATGTTAGAGTTAGGAACCAGCAACCCAGTTGTATCATATCCCTTCCTTGGTGGTTCAGTGTCTTTGATCACCTCATAAAGCCCAAATCCTTCCTCAGCTGGGATCAGGGCAGGCAGGGCCCATGGGGACAATGATGTCTCAGGCTGGGAAGGATTCCCAGGGATGGCAGGAAGAGACCAGCAGACTAGACTGACCACCCCATGGCTGAATCTGTCCTGTCTGTTGACATATCAATGGAGATAACTTCCTTCAGGGAGCAAGGCTACCAAAACTCCTGCGTGCTTCTCCGTGTCTACAAATGGACTTACTGCCAGTCCCTGGGAAGCAGCATGGAGCCCTGGAAAGATAAGAAATATGAACCTAAACCATCATATCAAACCTTTACTGGTCATGTAAGATCGATCTTAAAAAGTTATTTAACTTCTCAGACCCTGTGTTACTTCATCTATAAATTGAGTTAATACTACCTCCTTGCAGGGAGGTCATAAGGAGCAAAGTGAAAGAATACGGTCCTATGTAGAGATTGGCTAATAGTAGGTAGAGAGTGTCCCTCCACTCTTCCAAGCACTTTCCTCACAACCTGGCCCAGCTCTGCCTTGCAGGCGAGGGACTGAACAGCTCGCTCATTACTAATTCTGATCCTTCACACTGCTTAGATTCCATGTCTATCCAATTTCCATTTATAAAATAACTAAAATTGGAATATATATTAATATCTATATATAATCTTTATGACCACATTGTTCCAGATTGACTGACTAGGGTAAATTCTTTGTGCATTAACAGAGAATGAGGGCAATTATGTGGTTTGGTGTTAACTGAACATGAGCCAGACCTTGAGCCAGAACCTCTAACTTCTGTTGAAGGACCTACGACATGCTGGTACTTTTAATACATACCCTCATCTTAGACACTCACCCCAACCCTGGAGAGCTGATTGTAAAGACTGAGGCATAGAGAAGTTAAGTATCTTGTATCAAGAAAATAGCAGACTGGGAGGTCAAACCTGATCTCATTGGCCTATGCGCTTTCCCAGACAATGTCCTTCATTTAAAAATACCATATGTTGCAGGAAGCTCCCTAATTTTAAACAGTATAACTAGCCTCAAATACATTCTGTTATTCTAACCCCATACCTAAGGAGGAGCTATTAGGCAAATAAAATCAGAATCATCCTGCATTTAAGGAATTCACTAAGTACATTCCTTTTGGAATAAATGTTGAGAAAATATATTGGCACCATCAAATGTAAAAATATGAAGACAGAAAGAACTGCTGCCATGCACTATTTCTTGAAAGATGGAGAAATGTAAATCTCACAGCAAATTTGGTCTTTGTATAATTTGTTGTTTGGTTTTCTTTTTGCTATGCATGCTAAAGTTCATTTCATATCCCCAAAATGTCCTAGATTGGTGTATAAAAATACTTCTCAAAACTTAATTTGGTAGAAATATATACATTAATAAATTTATGTAAGTCCTGTTGAGGAGGACATTAGGGCAATTGTGTTAAAATACACTTTCCTCTGGCAGTTGGAATGTAAAAGAAATGCCAACGTGAGCATCAGATGATGAAAGATTCACTCTCTGCCTTGTGGGTGTGATGTGCGGCAGCAATGAGTTTGGTGAGGGGCTGAAGGCCAAGTACGTAGGTTGTCATCAGAACCTAGAAATCAGGCAACTGGCAGAGTCTGTGATTAAAGTTGGGCGTGGCGGGCCAGAAAGGCAAAGAGACTAGATGAGGCCAAGATCCAACAAACCTGGAGGTCACAAGAGATGCGAGAGGCACACAAGGTGGGTCAGAAGCTAGCCACCAAGGTCCCTGGAGACAAAGCGCAGGATAAAATCACTATGTGCACCAGCAAATCTTCAGACAGACATCTTTACCCACAGCATTGTTCTGTCATACTCTGCACACACTGTGAATAAAATGACTCTAAAGTGTCACGCTCTGGTCCACGCACTGTCCAAGATAATGGCACCTCCAACTACCCTTTATATCAGTAAAGGGTAGTTTCAATTTGTTTTGTTTACCAACTCCTATTAGATTTACCTACTAAATATTTTCAGGATCCCCCCTCTTCCCTTCTTTCTTTCTGCTGTGGTCCTTATCATATCTTGCCCAGATTACGGTTTCCTTACGACCAGACTCCCATCCTCTGCTCTGATAGACGCTCCCCTAGTCCTCCCCAGTTCTAATCCCATGACTTCTCTGCTTAGAGACTCAGTGCACACACTCTACAGTCCTTGCTGGTGCTGAGGTTCATGCTGAGGCTGATGCTGACGAGACGCTCTGTGTCTGGCAGTACTGCAGGAACTGAGGATACAAAGCACAGGGCAGAACTTCTTCCCCCAAAGAGCTCGGCATGTTTTGGAGGATGAAATCCAGTTTCATCTCCTGTCATCCATCCCCATTTGCATTATATTCCTGCCACAGCATATCAGTCCACGCTCTTTAACAACTGCTTGCCTCTCTCATTCCTCTGCCTGTCAAACTCCTACTCATCTTTCAAAACCCAACTCATTTACTACCTCCTGCGTAAAATTTTTCAGCTCCCTGAAGAGAATTTGTTTTGTGTGTTTTCAGAGCACTCTGCAATTCTCTCTATACAGCATTAATTGTAAATCCCACTCATTGTAAATATTTGCTTAAAATGTTTCTCTTCCACTAGACTTCATCCGTTTCTTAAGTGCAAGAACTGTATTCTGTCCACATTTGCATTGCTTAAAAAACCAGCAGAGTGCTAAAATATATTTGGCACATAAAACACGGTTTTGAAAATTAATTTGCTAATTAATGCAAGAATGAAGACAAGGTTTGGAACATCAGATTGAAATTTGACACAAAATAACTACACAAACATCTGTATTTCACTTAGTGTACTAAATGTTGCAGATGGAATGCTAGCGGAAACGCCCAGAATGTCTGGGGCTGGGGGGAAGTGGGGGATTCTTAGGAATGCAAAGATCATAGTGCTAAATGACTTGAGAGGAATCTATCCACTACATAAATAAATTATTCCCTCAAAAAAATTCAAATCATATTTCTAATTCTTATCAGCAAGATCATCTATTCCTGTCTCCTTAATCTCTTCATTGGCCTGGTGTTGAATTTATGAGATAATTTTTCCTTATCTAATTAAAACCATATTTCAGAGAGGTGGGAGATGGTTCGAGCTCTCCTTCATGTCCCACACCATCCTGTGAGCATCCCTCAGCAATAAGAGCTTGGATACCAGAATCTGAGAGAAAGTCAATAATTGACAGCAAGGAAAGAATTCGAGACATTGATCATCTCATCAGACTTAAGAGTTGAGACAAAGCCACAGAATTGAACATCACATTAACTCTGCTTAAGTGGGAAGGGAGAAATATTTTAAAATAGGTTCAGGTTAGAAATGCAGAAGAGATTTAAAGGCAATTTATTCTAACCCAGAGTTTCTCAACCTTAGCACTCTTGACATGTTGGATCAGATAATTCTCTGTCCTGTGCATTGTAGGACATTAAGCAGCATCTGTGGCCTCCACTCACTAGACGCCAGTAGCACCCCTAAATGTGACAATCAGGAATGTCTCCAGACATGCCAAATGTCCTGGGGAGGGGGGGACCATGGAATTGACCCCTGGTTGAGAACCACTGATCTAACCCACCACAAACAAATAAAAATGCCTCTAGCGTCATTAAAGACAGCTGTCTTTTCAAATGCTTTAATAATAACAACATGTAGAATAGTGTCAAAATCATATTTAGACAAAAGATGTTGTGCATATTATCCTAGAAGTAATACCTAAACCCCACTGAAGGAACATGGAGCCCACTTTGACATAATCTCAATCAGTCGAGGTCTATTTTGGGTGGGAAGTTGAGGCAATTTGCCATGTCGGTAGGCTTTTCCTTCCTTGATATTTCTGGAGGGCATGCCGCTGCTTGCTCTGCAGCCAAATCAGAAGCTAATAACATGATGATTTTTGTTTCAAACATAAAGCAAAGTGCAAAGGAATGTTTTGCTTGAAAAAGCAGGAGGCTTCAAGAATCCTTGATGTACAAATGGTGCGCTCACATACCATGCCACTGACTCAGCCCTCCCTCAACCCACCGCACCTGACATCAGTGAAAACCAGACAAAAGGCCAAGTTAATATTAATTCAACAGAGGAAAACACCTTTTAAAAACACAATCTTTTTATAACCTCCTCAGGCTTTAATTTCCTCACCTCTAAAATCATGTCGTAAGATCTGTTTCACACATTTGTGAAAACTAAATGAGACTGTGTAAGAAGGCATTAGTTGGCACTTGGTATACATTTCCATAACTGTTTAAATAATCAATTTGAATATATTTCTTCAGTCACTTTCTCAGTATCATGAGAACTAAGATTAGAGTTTGTCTTCAACCTTCTGTTGAAAAGGGTAAAGAGAAGAAAAATTGGAAGAATTGGGACACTATTCACTTACTAATGTATGTAGGTCCTTTTGTGCCTCAAGAAAATACAAAACATATTGAACAAATATTTCATATAAAATAAGCCTCTAACCCTAACTTCTTAAAATGTATTAAGAATTGTATAGGCCTCCTGCTATTTCATTCCTTAAAATCATTTAGCTTATAGGATACGTTACTTTAAAGAATGACAATTTTATATTTTATGTGTTTATTAATATATTGCTATCGAACCAATAGCAAAGGGTATGTTACAAGGTTTATGAAATAGAAAATCAGAACCAAGAAAACGAAGACAAATCAGAGATAGGAATCAAAAGGACAAATTGTTTTCTTTCTCGTTATAGAACAATGACAAAGTACCTAATTTTCTATTACAAAAGCACTGTATGCTTACTTAGAACATTTGTAAAATATAGAAAGCATCAATAAAAAAACGAAAATAATCTGTAAGCCTAGATCTATTTTTATTTTAGACTATATAGTTCAAAGAATATCCATTTTAAACATTCAGAATCACAACATGCCCTTCCAAGAAATATTGACATTCATAAAATGTATGAAAAATAAATCAAAACTAGATCTAGGAGAGCCAACTTTTAATGCAGAGAACATCAAATAAAAATAATCACGCTAAATAGCTGGGGGTTTTTTGAGGCCGCAACCGGCACTAAGCCAAGTCTGCACACAGGTCCTTTGATGTTTTATGGTGTTTCATATTGTCATCTTATCTCCCCTAGCAATTTTTATTATTCCCATGGTCCAGGTGGGGAAACTGGAGCTGAAAGACGGTAAGTAACTTGTGCAAGCTCACACCTCTTAGTGGAGCCAAGATTGGAACCCAGGTCCCCTGGCTCTAGAGGAGTTGTGCCTCAGTAGATGAAGGGTAACGGCTATAGAGGGACCAGGAGCTTTTCCTGCCACCAAGATAGCAGGGCGGCAACGCCTCAGACCAGTTCTGTGAAAACTTAGGACCACCTAATGATCCTGCTGATTTCAGTGCCTGGCAAATCACTCTCAAGCTGGCCCCAGGTAATGACAACACTAATCGTGAAACCTGAATTCCCCTCAGGCAAGCCCATCTTCCTCGTAGATAAGTCGCCAAGCAGAAAAATCAAGATGGACTCCTCTTTCTGAAAGATTCTTTTCGATTAGAGATTTCTAAGTAGGTCCTTCTCTTACATACACTTAAGGAAGCGCCCGGACCCTTTATGATTTAGTCAGCAGGTGGTGAATCCTGCCAGGACCAGGTGCTTCCCCTCAGGGAAGCACGTTTCCTCAGGGTGGGTCCAGAAACGCTGTGTAGGAACTAGGACCAGGACTCGGCTTCAGGAGTCTGCTTGGTACTGTATTTTACTGTGTCTGCGCTGGTACCCAAGTTATAAAACAAAGTCCTCTGAGAAATTCCCTTTCCTTTCCCCAAGTGGAAAAAGATTCCTCCTCGGCTGCACTGCCTAAAGTGTTGCAGGGAGGGGGTGACAACAGGCACTGTCTTGGCCACCACTGCTGGCGTCTCAGTGGGTCACGCGCACCCTAAGTCTGGGTGCACCCTAAGCTCTGGGCCTGCATAGCCGCAGGAATTGCCCGGGGACTGCAGCCCTTGTGACATGACTGTCTCAGAAATTTCGTCCAGGCCCCGGGCTGCTCTTTTTCTCCCGGGTGGTGAGGTAGCCGGAACGCGGGCTTCACGGTGGAGGATTTCCCTCTGGCCGGGCTGGTCTAAATGCTCCCTCCGCCCTGTGCTGTGTTCCCCTGTGCCAGGGCGGCACCGAGTTTTAATACAAAGCTCCTCAGTCACGTCGCTCTCCCTCCCCGGGGCACACAGACTCTCTCTCCATTGGCCGCCACCGCACTGACGAGGCACAGCTGGGGGATGGGGGGCGGGGTACGCAATGCGAGACTGTATTTTCTGCCCTCTTCAGTGCCTCTTTCCTTGATATGATGTTAAAACCAGACAGTATGATCGCTTACCTGATTTTTGGCTCTTCTGAAGGTGCTTGCTTGTGTAGACAGTTGTCGAATTCGGTGTTCGTGAGGAGGGACGATCGCTCGAGGCTTATATTCCGCCATCTTGCTCCGCCCCAAACTCCCCCTTTAGCATCACGTGCGGAATGCTGCACGCGGCAGTGCTCAGAAGCTTTTGGCAGCAAGGTATTTAAGAAGCACTGTTCTAAACCAAAAGAAGTGTGTGAGTTTCAAGCCTGTTAAGAATCTTCTAATGCCAGGGTCTAAGGGAACATAACTTTAGGATAGCATAATTTCCATGGCTAATTCCGAAGCAGCGGTAATAACCAATAAATACCAATTTATCAGTATGCTATCTGTATGGATGGTCAACCCAAGACCCACATGTGTGTCAAATTTGAAGTTTCAATTCAGACTTTTATCAAAGCACCTGTTAGACAACCAGCAGGTGCCATGATGGACACCAGAAATTCAAACATAAGTCAAGGTAGAGTTCCTGCCTTCGATCTTATTACGGAAGATTTTATGAAAATAAATATCAATAGTATAAGAACCAAGAATGATAAACATTATGGTAAAAGTATGTGCAGCATCACAAGGGATCAGAGAGGGAGAATGATTAATTATTCATGTCAGGGAAGCATAAAGAGTTACAGA
>RJWJ010004566.1:45386-75076 GCA_004363605.1 Indri indri
ACAACTGCGATACTCTTGAAATGTCAGAGGCAGCACTATAAGCGTCCAATCCTCCATCACGTTCTGTGCTATGGGCATTGATTTCAGACAGTGTTACAGAGCAAAACTGAAAGGCTGTTCCTTTGCAGCTCGTGGGCACTTGGGCCGGCCTTTCACAAGGGGCTTTGCACCAGCAGCCTCGTGTCTGGTGCCTTTGAAAGCAGATCCAGGCTTTCCGAGGCGTGTTCCTTCACTCACTGAGATTGGATCAATGTGGCAGCCAGACAACACTTCCGTTATTTTGACAAGCATACATAGAGCGCTCAGACTCAGAGACAATAGAAGGCCTCCCGTCACTGGCGTGTACAAGATTTAAGCAGAATAAAAATTTCAGGGTGCCCTGATGGCTCCATCTTGATATTTTTGGGGGGAGCTGTTATCCCTTGGAGGAAGTCTGTATTTGCTGAACAGACATAGATTGCACGTCATTATATACTTTGGGGTGGGGAAGAGAAGAAGATGAACAAGAAAAGTCCCTGCCTCAAAGAAATTTGCAGTCTACAAAAGAAAACTGATATGGATACAAACGCTGTCAGGAAGCAAATCAACATGGGTGAGGAAATAAGGAGTGGGGAATGTGATCTGGGTTGTGCTGGGGCTGGGGTGAGTGCAATTTGCAGTCCAGTCCCAGATACGTGATTAGAGGGAGAGAATACTAGGATCAGAAGAGTGGCTACTGTTCTGCTGCCCTGCGATGGTGAGAAACAAATATCAAAAAAGAGTCTGGAATCTTGAACTCATTATCAGCTAGATGATCTCTCCGAATATCCTCCCCGTGCTTTAAATCCAGACAACATTTGAGCGGTTATATTGGCCCTAGTGTCTCGAGTTTTGGATCCCTGTATTGTGAGTATCAGATACGGTTTTTTGCAAACCATCTTTTCTTACGAAAAAGGGCAGAATGTGAGAATCAAGAAACCTACAAATAGGAAGGTGGGCCCTGAGCAGTGAGACTGTCTGATACTGAAAGTGACCTTGAGGTTTCTCTCTTCCACCTCGGAGAACCGCAGGAAGAAAAAGCAAAGCTAATGGTGGAAATAAAATAAGATAGGTGTTTAAAATGTCTAAAATTCTATCTATTTTTAATGATCTCGGATGCTAGAAACCCAAGGAAGGAAAGTCAGATTTAAAAATAACCATTGAGCTTTCATGTGGTACCATATTTCACGAAGTTTCCAAACTTCCCTGTATCAACTTCCGTAATGTTGTAAGGATATTGGTGGTCCCAGGGCTGCAGATTAGACAGGGACAAGGAGAAGGAATGCATAGGGAAAGGCGTGTAATCAAAGATCACTAAATGCAAGCTAAATGCGTAAATAAACAGAGCCAAAAGTCAACTTACATTTTTTGCAGAAGAATCTCAGCTTATTTGTTCATATGTTTATTTCATTCAGTCAACAAAACTTTACCAAACCCTAATATTTGCCAGATGATGAGCTGTGTGGTTGGGATTCCAGGAGCTTGTCACCTGGTAGATCACGCTGGAAATCTCTGTTGATCTAAAATTGTGGACAAACCATCTCACCTTTTCTCAGAAATTAAAAATACGTGATAGTCATCCTACTTCTGTTTTTCTCTCATTCATTCATTCAGTTACTTATCAACAAAGATTTAATGCACACCAGGCATTTTTTTAGATTTGGACGATACCAAAGTGAATGGAATACAGCCCCTACCCTTAAAAAGAGCCAGTCAAGTATTTTCAGTAATTCTAGTGTAAGGAGATCAATACAATAATTATTGCATAAACAAAATGCTATAACAGGTACCGATGATGGGGAGAAGGGATTTTTGAGGGAAGAAAAGGAGAGTAGCATTGGATCTGGGTTGCCAAATACGTGTAGGAGCTTCCCAGGCAAAGAAAGTAAAGTAGAACATTCCCTGCTGACAACAAGCAAGACATGCTCTGCAGAGGAAAGGGAGTGTATGGGGTGTCCAGCCAGGAGTAAGGGGTAGGTTCTGTGCCACTGGGAGCAGTGTGCTTTGGGCAGATGACCTGATACCACACAAATGTAGGCACCAGGAGGATCTTGGTGACTCTGTCAAAGCTTTAGACTTAATTCAGGCAACAATGGAGCTGCTTCCAGACACTTCCACCCTCACTTTATCAAGTGAAGCCCAGGAAATGTAAGCAACTTGCCCAAGAACAAGTCTATCAACAAACAAATGGCTATCTCATTTTGCTTTGAGAATGAGATACTGCACGCTCCAAGTGGGGCTGAATTTTGAGCGGACAATCAAATATTTAGCCTATGGGGACACACAGGGCATCGCTATAATGCCATATCTAACATTCGTTTGTAATTCCTTCATGCATTTATTCAACACCTTCATATCTGTCCTTGCTCCATGCTAGGCACCATGTTAGACCCTTGAAGTATAATTGTGGCAAAAATAGACATGGAGTTGGGAGGACAGACATTATAAGTGCAGGGCATCAGAGAGTCACCATAGCAGGGAACTTTGACCTGGCCTGGGGAAGTGGGGTCCACTCATTAGAAGTAAAATGCTGTGGGTCAGGCACAGTGGCTCACGCCTATAATCCTAGCACTCTGGGAGGCCGAAACGGGTGGATCGTTTGAGCTCAGGAGTTCAAGACCAGCCTGAGCAAGAGCGAGACCTCATCTCTACCAAAAATAGAAAGAAATTAATTGGACAGCTAAAAATATATATAGAAAAAAATTAGCCGGGCATGGTGGCACATGCCTGTAGTCCCAGCTACTTGGGAGGCTGAGGCAGGAGGATTGCTTGAGCCCAGGAGTTTGAGGTTGCTGTGAGCTAGGCCGACGCCACAGCACTCTAACCCAGGCAACAGAGTGAGACTCTGTCTCAAAAATATAAATAAATAAATTAAATTAAATGCTGTGGAGAGTTGCCTGTTTGTGCTTCACTCGGCAAGCCTACTTGGATGTGGACCAAGCAAACCTAATAGCCAACATTCCACCAGCCAGGACTGCCACACGGAGTTGCTTCATCTCCCATAGATGTGCGTTCCGGCCTGAATGTGCACTGACAGGAAGCAATGCCAGTCCTTCTGCATGTCACGGAGTCACCACTTTCTCTATTTATCTAGAGCAATCCTTGAATCTTGTCCATAAAACTCTAATTGGACAGGAAATCAAAAGCATTTCATCAAAAAGAAGTTGTGAGGCTGTGACTGACTCCATCATTTTTGTCAGCAGGTGGGAAATTCAAGTGCAACTCCTGTATATAATTACCCATCATGTCTTTAATACAAAATTACAGCTTTCACAAGTTAGACACATTCCACACGCAAATATTGCAATGGTATAAAAGGATAGTTGGACAACAGATTCCATAAACAGAATGGATGAGTTAGTAGAGTTTTTTTTTTACCACTGATATATTTTATGCATTATGATGATATGCATACTACAAATTTGCAGTCACCTCTAGGATAAGATTTTTATATTGGATTTCTTCTCCTCTGATCACAAAATCTCTCCCACCTTCTCTTGTTCCCCCCTCCAAGCTTCCTGGAAACCCAAAAACAGCACCAGAGTAGGAGTCAGGAAATGTGCATTATTCCTTAGATTCTATCACAAACTACTTTTTGTTGGCAAGTTTTTTAATCACTGCTTAATGTTCTCATCTATAAAATGTAAATAGTGGCAGCTACTTCACTGAACTCCCAGCCTGCTGGGAAAAACATTGGATTTGGAGTTAAGAGGTTCAAGTCTGAGTTTGGTTTTGCCACTGCCTGGAAAATGACTTTGGGTAAATCACATAAACTCCCTGAGACCAAGGCAATTCACCACTGAAGAGGGCCTAATTCCACCTGCCTCATAAATTTGTCCTGAGAGTTAAATAAAATAAGCCAAAGTGTTTTATAAACCACAACTACTTATGGTAGCATAAGGTATTATTAATTAGGATCAAATAAGATCACAAGTAAGATCTTATAACTATAGTGCTTTCAGAAGCACATAGTACGTGTGGCAGAACTTACGCAGCCAGCCACTCTGTGTGGATTTTCCACAATCAACCTTTAACCTCTAGGACAGTTTAGGGATAACTCCATTTATCATTAGTTAGGAAAAAACCGGAAGATACTAAGGAGCAGGATGCCCGAGCAGCTCAAGTTGCCTCCCACTGAGTGTGTCTGGGAAGATTGGATGACACCAAGACCCAGCCACTGAGAAAGGATGTCCCCATGCTACACCTGTACTGGGAAAGGTGGGATAAAAAAATGAGGAGCTCCTTTGTGCTCCAGAAATTCTAAGGCTTAATAACGAAAGCGGCTTCATGTGATCTCCCCTCTGATACAGCCAAGCAAGTTCAGGGTTCAAGCCAAGACTTGTTCAACAAGCACCAGGCAGAACCTTTCTAGGATAATAACACATGAGATTGAACTTCAGAATGGTGGTTTTTGATGATGTTTCATTTCCTAAACCCAAATTCATTCATTTCACTGCCCCCCTCAGTCTATCAGATATTCTAGAAGCACTCAGCCTTCCCCAAACTGACTCATTGATCCATAGCACACTTGGCCAAAAGGAGAGAAAATACACTGTCCAAACTTCCCCAAATGTCCCCAGCATGCTGGACATCTTGACCAGGAACAGTAGAAATAGCACTGGCACATTCCCCCTTTGGCCTTGGTTTGCAGCAACGTGTGGGTGGCGTCTGTGGCACCCCATGCCAACCCAGAGCACAAAGACGTGGGCATGACTTTCACAGCCTAAGTTCCCAAGGTAACTTTTATAACTCTGCTATGGTAGTTACTTTTCTAAAGGTCAAGATTTACATGTCTGTTTTGACTGGTCCTTCTTGGCCTAACATAGATGAAAAAAAGAAGGAAAAAAAGAAAGAAAGAAATTGACACAAATAGATTAATCGTTTGCAAGTGAAACCTACAGCTCATTTTGGGAAATCACCCACGAGAACTTTGCTTTATGTCCTTGAAAGGAGAAAAAAAGGATGACATTTCAGTTCAGCTTGGAGCACCCAGGGGCCAAAAGGCAAGTCCCAGAGAAGAACATCTGGTTGGCGAGCACAAAGGAACATAACACCTGCAAACTCCCCGCGTATTTACTCCGTAACTAGTTGTCCATTATCCACACAAAATATGTTTTGGGGCTAGAAACCGGTTGTTGGTGCCAGGAAAGTCTGGAGTGATAACACAGCCTGTTTACCTTGGAATCTCCCCATGCTCTCCGGGGCGGGCCCTGCTGAGCCAAGACAGCCTTGGAACATTTTTCCGCTTAGCGTCCCTTTGCTGAAACCTCTACAAGTTTGGCGCTGGCGACTGAGACGGGGCGTTGGAGGATGAGAGTGTGGAGAATGACTCCCGGGCTTCAGGATAGGGTTATGATATTATTTATTCCTCTGTGATGATTTTCTGGCAGGGCTTTTCACTTCTTAGCCTCTGGAAGGAGTTGCACATATCAAAAACAACACCAAAACAAACCATTTTAACACCCACACTTACAGGAAACTCTACCCCAGGGGCTCAGAGTTCTTCTAAAGGAACAAGAAGGCCTGTCAGACACAACTCTGCCCTTGGCAGCGTGGCTGTCAGCCCCCAGCACAATTTACTGTGTCCTTCTTTGAAGCACTCTTGGCCTGGAATGAGGCATCCCCCAAAGAGACCCAGCTGACAGCAGCCCCTGGCAGAAGAGTTCCCGCCGTAAGTCAAGTCCTCTCATTGTCAGGTGGGGCAGCCAAACCCAGCGTCACCCCCTGTCGACACTCCGAATCAGAATTTTAGCAGGATACTAATCGGTACAGTGAACACCATTGGCTTGGGGACAATTTGAAGGCTAAAATGAAGAACTGAGAAGAGGTGTGTGGTAAAACAGCTGAACTCACGTTTTTGTAAGTCCCAGCTTTAAGCCAATCTCAGTGACTAGCACTTTGCATGCCTTTTCCCATAGAACTCGCATAACAACTCTATTCCCCGTATTTTGCAGAGTAGAAAAAGGAGGAACTCTCCCAGGGTCAAGTTATTTAGCAAAATGGAAAAAATGGGGTTTCCACCCACAAATGTCCACCTTTTTTCTGCTACATCATGCAGCCTGCAAAATGGAAGGTTGTCAAGTGCCGATGTTCCTTTTGCCTTCAAATATATTCAAAAAGACCCAGTGTGGTTCTGGGTTGTTTGTCTGTTTGTTTCAAATAACTGAGCCTGGTCACCAATCCTTTCCCATAAGCCTCCTCTTTTCAGAACAGCGGAAAGCTAAGGAGTGGCGGGAAGAGTGTTGGGCTGGGAGCAGGAAGGGCCGTGCCGCCGGCCAGGCCTGCTTCTCTCGCTGCGTGCTCAGGTCCCGCATGCACACTTGTCTCCCGTGAGAGAGTTGGAATCCGTGATGCGACAGACATTTGCTGCACTGCTTAAGGATGTTCGATTCCACTCTAGAAAATAAGAGAAACAGACCAATGAGGACAAAGGAAAGGAAGTACAGTGAGACGCCTAGAATACAGATACAGGAAGCAGAGCACAGGCATGTTGGTGGTAGCTGGGAAGGATGGAAGGGCCTGAGGCCTCAAATATGCAAAATTACACTAAGTATACTTGAGGAACTCAAAATTCACCACAACTTAAATTGGCCACTCATGGGGAACACTCATTTTGGCTCTATTTGTCCTTCACCTAAGAAACACGGATAAAAGCCAGCAGGAAAGACTAGCGAGCTACAGCTGTGACCAAGCACGCTTGCCTCCGTGCCTCACAAAAATGAACATGTTTGTCTGTCTAAGGACCCTTGCGTCTGTTGGACCCTTGTTATTAATGCTGGTCCTCTCCATAAGTCCAGCAGAGAAGGCTGAGGTGTCAGAGAGAGGGGGAGAGAGACAGACCTAGAGGGAGAGAGAGAGGGGAAGAGAGAGGGGCTGTGATTGTTGCCTAATACAGGATTCAGGGAGTGTGGTCCTTTGGCCCTGCTTGTAGCCTACCTTGATGTGTTAATCCTCATCTCTTTCTTCCCTCTTGCTTCTCACTGTGTATTTTAAACCAGTGTATCAAACCATGTGATTTGAGCATCTTATTTTGACATTTGAGCTTTTATGTTCCCTGACTTCTGCGATGGCTTGCTTGGTATTGTCCCTGGAGGATGCCATTGCATCAGGCTGATTCCCACTTGGCACACGACCACCAGCATTCAGCCTACCTTTCGCATTCTCTGGTTCTTGATCCTCAAAAGACAATGAATCCTGGTGGAATAATTCAATGGCAAAGAAAACCAAGTAAACTTGAAAAGATTAACATGATTTTATTTTAAAAAGACGATGTTTATTCATGTCATTGGAATTTGTATTCACTTATTTAAAATCCCCTCAGTGTACTTTGGGCTTAGCCCGTCAGTTGGCATGTTCACCATCCTCAAAGTCCCCTCACGCTGTGGAACCTACGTGAACATCACACTAACCTTGTAAGGTTCTCAGAAAGCATGTGATTCTTTCTATTCCACAGGTGAATAAACGGGGCTCAAGCAAGCATCATGAATTGCCTAAGGGTAAATCGCTACTAAAAGATGAGTCCAGATCTAGAATACTAAGCAAATATTCTTTCCACTATTCCGTGTATGCATTGAAATGTCATGCAGACTCCTATCCACATGTGGTAGGAATTGACAGGCAGGAAAGATAAAAAGGTAAGTAGGTAGGGAGAAACAGAGAGAGAGAGAAATAAGAGAGATGATAGTGGATGATATGTTTTACCTATATGGCATATATACTACCATTTATTGAAGTCCTAGTTTGTGTCCAGCAATGTTATATGTGTTTTATCTGCATTGTCTGTTTTCCTCAAAGTGCTAGGAGATAGTGTCATTCTCCCTTCATCACTGATGAGATGTTCCTTTAGTGACATGGCTGATGACAAGAAGAAAACCCAGATTTTTAACCCAGGTCCGCTAACCTAAAGACTTTCTTTCTAAAAGGCAATCATCATAGTTATCATCACTACCAATTAAAAGTCCATAAACTTTTTGTGTATTTTCTATGTAGTGGGCAGGGTTAAGCACTCTACGTGCACCATCTTAATTTTCCTCATAACAATCTTCAGAAAGTCTCTGCAACAAAATGTCTCCTTTCCAAAAGAATGAAGGGTATATGTGTTAAACTGCAAACATGGGGTTTTAAGCATTTACAAATATGCAATGAAAAGCAAGCAATCAAAATACCCTGGGAAGATGACGATGGTCTTTAACCTCTGGCGTCTCCTTCCGCCCCATTCCCAAACTGGGATACGAAGAGGGAAGCACACTCAGGACTTGTCTTAACAGAACAAATTGCAGCAGGGGGGTGAGGGATTGAGAGAACCAAAGGCAATGTGTGGGCCTTATTTCGATTCCAATTCCTACAAAACATGCATAAAAAGACATTGTATATAGACTGGGTATTAGATGATGTTAACAAGTTATTGGGTTTTTATTTGGTAAGGTGTGATAACATTACTGTGAATATATAACACGATGCCTTATTTTTTAGTGATGCATGCATACAAGAAGATCTAATTATGAATGAAACTCATAATTTCTTGGGTTTGTTCTAAAATTCTTTAGCAAAAAATAAAGATGAGGAAAATACGGCAAAACGTGAATAGTTGCTAATTCTAGTTGATGGGTATATAGGTGTCTGCTATAATATTCACTCTATACTAATCTACTTTTATATGTTTCAAATTTTTCAAAAGGAAAAGGAGAAGAAATTATGTTGATGGCTGAAGAGGGTGAGAGAGGACGGGCAGAGGAGAGAGCCAGGAAGGAGGTGCAGGAGGTAACTAAAGGACAGGAAATAGAATAAAAACAAGAAATGAACTCGCTGGGAGTAAAGGGGCTTGCGATCGGGAGGGTGTCACCACAGCTGCTGCCCTGTGACTCCAAGGATTCACTTAAGCAGTGATGGTGACCAAAAAAATAAAGATAGCTCAATTAGGATGCACATCAGAATGAGTCAGCGAGGGGAAGACCAATCGACCATTCAGCATGAAAGTCAGTGTGTGCCTGTTTCAGTAAACCACACCACCACTCATGAGGTACTTATAATTGTGCCCACATGACAGATGGGACCACTGAGGCCCAGAGAGCTAAAGACCCTTGCCTAGGATCCGGCAGGGCCCTGAGTCACAAGGGAACAGGAGGAGAGGAGAAGGGAGAAGTCTACAGGGCAGGGCTTTGGATCCAATGGGACTTCTTTAAAAGTGACAGCCAGTTCATTTTCACATTAAGCTTCGTTTCGAGGTAGAGTTCTGTAGCTTAAATAGACACAAAAATCAAAGGTTTAGAGAACTGAAGCTAAAGGTATTAGTTTAAAAGACTTAACCCAAAGGTTACTGCAGACAAAAAGGAGAGTCACAAATGAGAATGCCAAAAGGTGCTTTTTAAAATTTTCTACATGTGTGTCAACCTCAGTCTCACTGCAATTACCCCCAAGATTTCGCCTACAACTGCATGCAATTTCTACCCAGAAATTCCCTAACATTGTAGGAGTTTCCTTATGAACTTGAAATTGCTGGGGGGCAGGATGAATGGGGATAAGAAAAAGGTGAGTGGGAAGAGAAATGATTTAACTGGGCAAGGCCATGCCTTGGGGCATGGTCGTTGAGGAGGACATGAACCCAAATGCAACTGCACTGGAATGATGGTGTCCAACTGGGGGAGCCTTTAAGTCATGTGCCAAATGGCCTTGGAGTTGGGGCGGCGGGGGGACTGTTTCCCTGCTTTTCCTTCTCCACTAGAGAAATCAAGTCACACATATTCCTGGAGCCAGGAGATCTGCACAGAGGCTCTTTGTATAAATTTTCAGTGAATGTGATTCACACCCCGTCTGCCACAACTTTAAGGCTCCCAGAAACTTCGCCACTTAAATAATAATAACAATAATAATGATGATAATAAGGTTGGGTTTATGTTTTGGCTGAACCCCTGCCTCACTGTGTGAGCCAGTCAGGTGACCTGTTTGTGTCCTGGTAAGTCAAACCAGCTGAAATTGAGCAAGAAGCAAGGACCTCACTAGAAAACAGCTGCTACAGCTGTGCTCAACTTCATTTTACTTTTTTAAACTGGGGGCCCGAGGGGGGAAGGGAGTGGTGAGTTGTTTTGAATATTCAAGAGCAGCTCCAAGCTAAGGCACAGAAAGTGTTTATTGGGACCTCCTTCCATCACGGTCACTAGAGGTAGATGTCCCGTGGTCAACCTGGCTGCCTGCCCCAGAGATGGTGAGCACAGCCCTTGGCCCATTAGGGGCCAGAGACCCTCTGCAAGCACTTTTGGACCCCACTTGCCCTCCCTTTAAACAGCTTAACCCTTGAAGTGAGGGTGCCTCAGAGGTCAGGTTTGTTAAAATAGCAGCACTTTGAGGCTTTCCTGGCTCCCCCAGCCCCTTTCCCCATGTTTATTTTTGGCCAGTGCCCTCATTGCTACCTAGCGTCCAATGTGGTGACTTGTTTATGTTCTCTCCCCTACTGCAATGAAAGCTTTCTCAAGGAAAGGGGCTTCTGTCCATGTTGTTCACTGTTAAATCCGCAGTGCCAGGAACGGTCCCAATAACTAGCTTGTTTTCTCTAGGCTTTAAAGCTGGGAAGAGTGAGTGTCAGAGCAGGGTTCACAGGGAACCTACTGGTGTGGTTAATAAACAACTGGGCCGGCCAGTCTTTAAGTAAGTGGAATGCATCTATCGGGTGCTCTCAGTGTCCCGGGTGAGATTACAGGATGCTTCTGACATCACAGCACAGGGACGCTGCTTGTGCCAGGGTGGCTGGTCCCTGCCTCCAGGCTTATCACCCACCAACCCACCTCCACGCTGGCACCACAGGCTCTCTCTAAAACACAAGCCTGACCCTCCGGGCCCCCTAATGCTGCTCATTGCCTGCATGATAAACTCCAGACTCCACAGAAGGTGCTCCTGGATCTGCCCCAGCCCAGCCTTCCTGCCTGGTCCCTGGCCCTGCCTTCGTGCGGCCCCAATCTCTCCCCTTGCACATTGCTGGTCATGCCGGGCTCTCCCAGTCTTCAAACATTGTCTTTGCTCCACCGTGCCTGAGGCGCCTCTCTCAGCTGGCCAGAAACCACAGGCTGGCACCGCTGAGCTCCACCGCCAGCTGCTTCCTGAATCCTTCCCTGTTGACTGCTCCCCTCCACTCTCAGGGTCCCTCCTGCATCTTGGGTGAAACTCTCTGACACTGTGCTGCACTGTATTGTTGTGCGTTGGATGTTTTCCAAGGGCTGTTTCCCTGCTAACTGGGTAGGGTCTCAAGGACAGGAATAGAGTCTTATTTATTTCCGTGCCAGGTCTAGGGTCGGATGTATGTATAGATCCTCTGCAATTGTTGAATAAATGAAAAATCAACTCTATCTCTTTTCTCGGTTTTAATGGTTCCCTGGTTTCCATCACCCTTACAGCTCACTTTCATATATCAAATGGATAATGAAAAGCTGCTATAATACTGAAAAATAGCTTTTTATCTGCCTGAGGTTCCATCCAATGTGACATTCCGTGATTCTCTAATTCCTGGATAGAAAATTAACATTAGGGAGTCTGGATTTCTTTAGCTTAAAGGGTTTACCATGGTGTGCTGCTGGAAAGTACAAGTGTATGGGGGAGGGGGGCAGCATGGAAAAAGAGAAAAGAAAGTGGACCCTGAGTACAACAGTCCAGGGGAAATCAAGGGCTTATAGAGGGGGTGTGGATTCAACGCTCCCCGGCCCCCACCGGTTCCATGCCTTCCTGAATTTCCCAAAAGCTTTAGGGCCTCCTGGTGGCTCCCAGAGTTTCTCCCAGCAGCCCCCACCAGGGTAGAAGCCCCCGCTATGGGAGCAGCAGTTGCATGCTCTTATGCCACCTGCACGGTGGGCTCTACACAAATCTTATTATACAAGTATCTGCAAGATTCTTCAAGACTCCATTTTTCATGTCAGAAAGTGCACATTTTGCAATACATGTTTAAGGGCTGGTTGTGTTTCAAGATAAATAGCTGCTAAGGGGAGAAACATTTTTAAAAATTTTTCTTCAAGATGGGAGACAGAAACTATCTGAAAACAAATGAGTGAACTTTACTTTTCAGATGAAATACACTGAAAAAAGATTTGCTTTTCCTAGAGCCTTCAGGGCTCACACTCAGGAAAGAATTGGCAATAGTAACACAGGCACGGCTGTGCCCTTTCCTGCAGAATTCACCTTTGACAGGAGAGCAGGTGAGTTCCTAGCTGGGGGAGCTAACAAGGGCAGTGTGTGGATTCAGAAGAGACTAACTCAAAGACACGGGTTGGAGGCCTCTGTCTCGCCAGCGGGCTCCCCCACCCCCCACACCAAACCTCCCCTATTCCTTGCTTTCACTGCTCCCCAGACTACTGCCACTCAAATTTCTAAAACATTGTCTCTTCTTGCCTCTGTGAATCTGAGCTATTCCTCCGTGTGCTCAGGTCTAAGCTTGCTTCTTAAACAATGGGTCTAAGTGTCATGTGGGCAGGGACTGTGTGCTTTTTAGTCAACCGTGTACTGGCCCCAGCACCTGGAACAGAGAAGGCACTCAGGAAATGTTTGTTGAAAAACAAAAGCCAGGCTGCATGGTTTCTTTTGTGAATCCTGATCCCTTTGCCTCATTTTCGAGCCAAGAAAAGATGGCCCAACACCCCAGTGTGTATTCTTCAAGATGCCTTTACCACTGTTATTTTCCAGTTGACTGTGAAAAAGAATAGACTCCCATGACCAGTAGGAAAGAAAGAGAGAAGTCACTTACATGGCCCCAGGCTCAGCAAACCCACTGGTAGTGATGGAGCAAGTCACAAAATGCCCATCCCAGGCAACCAGGTGGGGAAGGGATTACTATCGCCTTAGTCATTTTCTTTGTGCAAAGTAGTAGTTTTGCTTGGGCTGGTTTCGACTCATTGATCTTCCCTAGAGATTGTATCTCACCCTTAAAAAATAGTCAGTGTCTTCAAACCTCTTTTACCTATTCATCTCCTTCTTACAGACCTTAATTTATACCAAAGTTTCTAATATTCACAAGCCTTCCTTGGGTCCTTGTAATCAAAATCCTTCATTTGCATTAGTTTTCCAGGACTGCCATTAAACAGTACCACAAACTAGGTGGCTTGAGCAAGAAAAATTTATTCTTTCTAAGTTCTAAAGTCTAAAAATCCAAAATCAAGGTGTTGGTGGGGTTGGCTCCTTCTGAGGGCTGTGAGAGAAGGATCTCTTCTGTTCCTGGCCTCCCTCCTTGGCTTGTCAGTGGCTGTATTGTCCCTATGTCTCTTGCCATTATCTTTCTCTGTGCGTGTCTGTCTCTGCATCCAAACTTCCCATTTTTATAAGGACACTAGTCATATTGAATCAGTGTCCACCCTAATGACCTCACCTTAACTAATGACCTCTGTAAAGCCCTCATCTCCAATGGATCTCTATGGATTATGATTCCAACATATTCGGGGGGCTGGGCACACAATTCAACCTATAACAATAGTTCTATATAATTTGAAGCATTCATAGTAAAAGTTAGAGAAACCATATATATATATGCTTTTAAAAAAGAAAGACCCTCATAATGCTGAAAATTAGCTCATTATAGAGACCAACAACTCCCGCAGCTCCAACCTTCAAACTAAAAAAAAAAAGGGGGGGGGGGAATAAATAATGGACCACATCCCTCAATGCCTAAATACCCTCCTTAGTAGCCCAATCCTGTCCTGAACATCACTCCTGATGGATAAATGATGCTTTCTCCCTTGCTCCTACTTTATTGGATCCAATTTCTCTGAGTTAGGCCTGTGAACTTAAAGCAAACCAGAGGACGTGATGATTATTAGGTAATCCAACCAAGGAAGAGTGTTTCCCTAATCGGAGTCAGTAAATTAGGCATGAATTGTATTGTGCAGCCCCTGAAGTGAGAAAGAAAGCAGGCCTGCCCCCAAAGGTTCACACAGAGAGGGGGAGAATGGCCAGCACCTCAAGTCCAGGCTGAGAGGCAGGGGCCAAGCTGAGGGGCCAAGTTCAATGGTCAGGAAAAGACACCCACAAATGATAGGAGTAGAATTATCCCATCTAACGGTAGGCGTGTACATAGTTTTAATAGGTAACACTTAACAATTTCACAAAGTGGTGGTACCTGCTTACACTCCCATCAGCAGGATCTGAGAGTCCCAGTTTGAGCTACAAACCTGCATGCAAGTCCCCTCAGCACTCCGGTGGGTAACCCAGGAGTCCTGCCAAGGGGATGGAGAAACTCGCAACACATCCACCAACTCCACATGTGGCTGATTTCTGATCTATCTGCTGATGGCCACGCTATTCTGTCCCATGGAAGACTGGATGGCATGCTGAACATGCTAACAGAGAAGTGCAAGCTGAGAAAACAAGAGCTGGGTATATAGCTGGACTCCACCAACCTACCAGTCTAAGAACCAGAAGGGCTGACTGGGGGTCAACTGGGTGCTGTACACAAATACCATTGCCTTTGGATACTTTCTCTCAGGAAAGTCCTGCAGAGCCAAATATATCTCAGAAGTCCTTCTCCTTCAGCAGTTCTCAACCATTTAGCCTCAGGCCACAAGTACACATGTTGGGGACTATCTCAGCTCCACCAGGGAAATGCCAGAGACATAGTAGCAGTGCTCTTGAATCTCTCCAGCAACCGACACATCCGCACACACGGGAGAACATCTGCCTTTCATATCTAGTACAACATCAAATAAAAGATAAAACGTAAGACCAAACCCGCTAGTCTAAATATCCTTGCTGAACCCTCAAAGACCACTCAGAAGACATCAAAATGGCTATTCTTCCAAAATATTGGAGTTTCCTGAAAAGCAGGGCAGCAGGAGAACACATTTAACAGGGGATGCTTTAACAGTAGAAAGAGTAATAACAGCCAGAAGGAAACAAGGACTGTGGTCTAACGCTTTTCACATGTGCTGTCCCTTACTCTTCGAAATGGCATTTTGAATTGAGCAGAGCTGGCATTACCATTATCAAGCTGCCTTTGTTTGACAAAGGAGCTGTTTCCCTGATCAAAATAAATCCTAAAATAACATGCACAGATTTCATAAAATTGAAAAAGTCTCAATTATAAAGGAAATGTTACATGCTAATTTATTTTTCCTGATTCATTTTTAAAATCAAAATGAGAGACTGAGCAAAGGAACACGAGCATGCACCTAACTGCCGGGTGTTCCTGCACATGGGCCATCCTAAGAATATTTTGAAATTTCACAAGCTCTTTCCAGAAATTCAGGATGTTCACCTTATGCTGGACCAATAACCATAAACACAAATCTAATTTTAAAAAGAGAGAGAGATTTGACCTTTTAGAGAGGTGGTAAAACTCCGCATTGCTGTATAAACTACCAGATACCTTGAATAGAGACAATTTACTCCAACAAGAGAGGTTTCTCCAGGAGAATTCATTTCACAACTGTCTGGTTTTCAAAAATCTGCATTTCTATTTTGAGATTGGGAAAGGCGCTTTTATGAAAACTTTCAAGTGTGTCAGTGTGGGTTCAAGTTCAGGTGAAGAATCAGTCTGAGGGAGCAGGAAGGTTTCTGCTCTATCGGTGCTAGTTCGTACAACCTACTGAAGAAAGGATTACCGGCAGGCAATATCTGAATCTTCTACAAAATGTGCATGGGTTTCCAGAGCTGGCCTAAGAGGGACTCTCCAGGTTGGCTTACATCGTGGAACTATCTATCCATGTGGGCTCTATTGCAGACCTCTTAATAGAATTATTTACTGTGGCAAAATCAGCAAGGCTTATATCACCAGCAGCCCAGTTCAATCACTGAATACAAACAAGCAGCCTTCTAAGCTAGGGCTAAAGGGGAAGCCCTCTTACTTACAGAAGAGCAAAGTCACCAACAAGGGATGAAGTTTGAATGCTCAGTTTTTTTGTTTATTTGGCTTTTAATGCTCAGTTTTGATGTATGTCTCATGATTCGGGAGAATGGATTGACCTAAGAATCTTTGTCTTATGTGGTTGACCACCAATGCCAGATGTATCTGAAAGAAGCAGCAATCACAATGACCACACATACTGCTATTAAAGAAAAATAAAAGTTCATCTTTCTCTGCATGGGTCAGCCCAAGACCATTCCAGCTATTACTTCCTCATTATTTCCTATGTCTAAGAGGAATCTTGTAGCTAAACAAAACCAGCAGAGCCGTTACATTTCGAAAGTCTCTGAGAATCTAGACTCCATGGTAACCCTACACGTCCTGCTACTGGCCTCCTGGGGAGGGAATCAGTGTCCTTTGCTTATGAAGGAGTGAATTACTTCTCAGAGGCCCTGGGTCACAAGCTGACATTCCATTCTGTTCGTGTGCTATTGACACCAGTAGATAGAGATTGCTTTGACCTGAAAGTAAAGCAACCAGAGTTGTCTTTTTAAGAGGAAAAGGTTATTAAAAATATGTTGAAATTATCGCCAGTAAAGACTTGCCTGGCACACTGATGATTGCCCACAACTCTTTTTTCAGCATGTGGCCTAACCTCCTACTAAAGATTTCATCAGGATGTTTGCCAGAATATGCCCCTGTATTTGAAATTTTCATCTTTAGAGTTTTTTTTTTAAATCCCTCAACTCTTCAGTCTGAGGAAAATGGAATTGAAGGGATTGTCCTCCAAATGAGGCCTAACATCCATCCATATGGCTCTTTTCATGGCCACGAACCTTGGCACTGACTTCAGAAGGCTGACTTTTATTCCTGTGTCCAACAAAAAATTTTTGACAGTGTTGGGCAAGCCATTCTCTTTCTCTGTATCTGGAATCAGATCACAAAAGGGACATAGAAAAACTGTCCCAGGCATCCATTTAAAAAAATGTATTTTTGATGATTTTTTTGTTTGTTTGTTTGAGACAGAGTCTCACTTTGTTGCCCGGGCTAGAGTGCCATGGCGTCAGGCTAGTTCACAGCAACCTCAAACTCAAGCGGTCCTCCTTCCTCAGCCTCCTGAGTAGCCAGGACTACAGGCACAAGCCACCACACCCGGCTAATTTTTTTTGTTTTTTCTATTTTTAGTTGACTGGGTAATTTTTTCTATTTTTTTGTTTTTTTAGTAGAGACTGGGTCTAGGCCGTGATCATTTCTTTTTAAAGTGAAGTCACAGTAAAAATAGGAACAGGGTTTTTTTTAGGGTGATGAAATGTTCTAAAATTGTGTATTCACAATTCTATGAATATACTAAAAACCGTGGAATTTTACACTTTGAGAGAATTATTTGGTATGTGAATTATATCTCAATAAAACTTATATAAGCAAAAAGAATTGTCACAATGACAGTTTAATTGTAATACAATTATTTTTAAAAGTTAAGCAATACGACCACTTTCATAACATTACATATTAATAATATGACATATTACAACGCTAATAATACATATAATAATAATATCATATATTAAACATAATATTACTAATTTGGGAAAGAAATATTTGAAAAGATAATAATGGCAATTTGACTACCTCAGCAATAATCTTCTGAAAATGTTCCACAGAAATAAAGAATAAATTCTTAATCTGTACATGGTTATGTAACACTATATTATTATATTATTGTTGTGAGTTTATTTAGCTAAGCCTCTAGAAAAGAGACCCTTTGTATTAACCAGGTCAGACTCTGTCCATGATGCCCAAGACATTGAAGAAACAGCTAGTGCCTTCTGGGGGAAAAGCGGTCGTTGTGCATTGTGTGTATCACTGCTCTACCACTTTTAACCGCTGCAGTGAAATTGTTATACGAGGTCTGTCCCGAAAAGTATCCAGCCACGGAATATGAAAAATAGAGACATTTATTAAAGACAATACAAGATTTAAGAAACATTGTACATAGGACAATGGTGCCTCAGTCTCCTTCAAAGTAGGCACCTTGGGACCTCAGGCAGTTCTCCCAGCGTCTCTTATCCTAACCCAACCTAACCCATACATGGTCAACATTCTCAGGTGTTCTGCTTGTTGCACACCTTCCAGAACATGGATCACTTTCAAGAGATTCTGACCATCTTTGAAGTGTTCGTGCCATGCTTTTATTTGCACTGTACTCATTGCATCGTCCTCAAAAGCCTTCTGAATCATCCGAAAAGTTTCCACAGAAAAATATTCAAGCTTCATGCAAAATTTGGTGCAGATTCATTGCTCTACTCACTCAGTCATTTTGAATGTGACGGCCACACAGTACACCTGCGCACTCAATGGCGTCTAGTGCCCCACTGACTAGTACAGTGAGGTAGTCATTGTTCATGCATGCTCATTCCAGTCCCCTCTCCTTGGCTGCCAGGTTACATTGATGTCTTACAAACCATTCTAGTTATATCATCAATGACTGGATACTTTCCAGGTGGACCTGGCATAGTAGCTGTGACAGTACACTGGCCCAGTCCTTTAAAAAAGGAATATAGCAATAAGTATAAAAAAGTTTTAAAAGACATCCATATAGTTGACCTTGTCACACTTGTAGAAATCTATCCCCATGAAATAATGCAAAGAACTATAGCAAAAATGTTTATACCATATCCCTTCTGCTAACAGACATTAGAAAACAACCTCCGTAGATATTAAGTATACGGAGATATGTATTAATATTTTGGATAATTATGAAAAATCCACTTTATGGTATATTATTAACATATAGCTATCAAATTTGTTTCCCATTATGTTAAAAGAAAAAAAGATTTGAAAAACAACCAAATATGTACTATAATCACAACCCTTTCAAAGACATTGTATGATGGCTTTAAAGAATGCCCACAGAGGATCTCTTGAGCCCAGGAGTTCGAAGTTACAGTGGGCTACGATTGCACCACTGCATTCCAACATGGGCAACAGAGCAAGACCCTGTCTCCAAAAGAAAAAAAAGATATGCCCGCGACTTCTTTGATACTTCTTCCTTTTAAGAAGCGGAGCTTAATTTCTCTCCCCTTGAGTGCTGGTAGAAATTAGTGACTTGTTTCTAGTGAATAGAATAGTAGAAGTGATGGAATGTCACTTCTAAGATTCACTGCAGTTTCCATGTAGCGGTTTGAGTCTCTCTCTCCCCCACTCCCTCTCTCTCATCACTCACTCTGGGGAAACCAGCCAAAGAGGGAAGCCACTTGCATGTTGTGAGGACACTCAGGCAGCCTACAGACCGGCCCACGTGGTGAGAAGCCAAGACCTGCCAGCAGCAACAAGAACCATCCGGAGTGGCTCCTTCCCCATTCAAGCCTTGAGATGACAGCGGCCCCAGAGAGCTGCATGACTGCAACACATGAGAGAGCCTGAGTCACAACTACCCAGTAAAAATGCTCTGGGATTCTTGACCTAGGAAAAACGCTGTGAAACTACCCTCAAACTATGAATGCTTATTTATTTATTTTTTCCTACTTAAAATAAACCTCTGAACTTCGGAGGGTGTGACTCCAGCCCTTCCAAAGCCAAGAAGGATGATCGATCAGTTGCCCAATCTGCAGTGAAGAAGTAATTGGATGAATACTGCTGCTGATTAACTGGGTGCTCCCTGGGCTCCCGGGGCCATCTGGCCTAATTATTCTTAAGCACCAATTTGCATTTAATCACAGTGTGAATCATTTCACTCCAAAGGTGCTGTGTGCTAATAATAGGGCATTTATCCCAATTCATCTTTCAGGGCAAAGGACATTTTCAGTTTTTAATTAAAGACATAAAAAGGGGAAAGTGTGAGAACCTGGCTAAATCAGGGAGCAAGTATTTTCAAGAAATCAGCCAATGCTCCTGTTGCTCAGGAAATCACACTTACTTTGGCTACACAGAACGGACCAACCATAATCACAATGGCATCAGCAGGAGGCTGGGCTGCTGTTTCCACTGGGGCATAACTGAGAAAGGCATCCAACACACAAAGGAGTGATGGAAACTCAACCAATTGCTTTGGAGAGTTACATCTTCTGCCTCCCAGACAGCTGGTGATCTAAGCCCAGTGGGTGTCCAGCATGCAACTCTCACACCTCTGCTCTTAACATATCAATCTTATCTGTCTTCATTTGAAATGAATTTTATTTCTTTGAATGAATATTAACCAAGCACTCATCCATAAGGCAGAGACATGAGCCTCACAAGCAGTCAAACCTGGAGAGGCTATTAGGTTTGAAAACAGAGACACAGCATTGTTCAGGAACACAAAAAGGCATACGATGTTGAAAATCTACAGAGGGGGGTCATGACCAGGGCCAACTCCATGGGTGTGTGAGGTTTATGTCACACAGGGCACTGCACTTAGAAGGTCCCATGCTTGGTTTAAAGCTCCACTGTCACTGTCTTGAAATTCTTAATACTTCTTTGTTTAATACTTCTTTAACATGAGGTCCTGCATTTCCATTCACACACTTTATGTAGTCGGTCCTAGTCATGGCCATCGTTCAAAGGAATAAAACATTAAGGATATTTTCCACTAGATGGGATTCTAACTTTCAGAGTTTGTGACACAGGTTTTGTTGACTGTGCAGGTGCCGATCTCATGCCCACTAGGAGGTTGCAGGGCTGTGATGTGGACTCCAGGCTGACTGAGTCCAAAGCCTTCGAACACAAAGCTGGGAGGGGAATGTGACTTCCTGAGACACAGCAGGACCAGCCACGAAGACCTGGGAGCTCAAGCTGTCCTCTGTTGTTAACTGGATCTGCCAAGGCAGCAAGCACTGGCCTTGGCTGCTGCTGGAGGGGAACCCGCAAATGTTTCTGCCCCAGGCAAGGAACCACACCACAATCAGGCAGCGATCATTTTCTTCTTGGCCAGACTAACTCCGATTAGCAGCATTAGCAAGCGTGGCTGCCTCCATAGATCCCCTACGGCCCCCCAGAGTGCCAGTCATGGGAAAAACCAGGAGTGCACAGGTGGGTTGGTGTGATGGGGTGCAGAGCACAGGCAAATGAGGATGTCAGAAGCCCAGGCTCAGAGTCAGGATGAAAGCAACCAAGCCTGGGAACGTCTAAGGAAGAGTCTCATCGCACTCTTGCTACTGGCCCAAGGTTTACTGCTATGCCACAGGGGTGGGACACAGGGGACGGGGAGGAGGGCTCATTCCTGCTCCTCATTGCCACTTAGGAAAAGTTTAAATGTGAAACACAAACCTGGAGTCAAATCTATGAGGTCGACTCTGAGGAGAGGGGAAAGAGAAATGGATTGATAGATATTAGAAATCTGGCTCCCAAAAGAACCCAGGCTTCAGGATGAGGGACGGTTGGGGGGTGGATTGTGCAGGGCAGAAGCAACACAGCAAGAAAGAACAGGAACGAGATGGTCCCATGATCCAGGGAAAGAGGGAAAGAAGGATTGAAACAGCAGCTGATCAGGCAATCCCAGGAAGAAAGTTGCAGAAGAACACAGCTCCCAGAAGCCACTCCAAGGCATGCCAGCTACTGTACTGGGCTCTTTCTCAGGGGCTGCCTGTCCCATAGAGTGCCTTGTGGCTGCCACCAAAAAATGTCCTTGAGGTGGCCCAAAGGAGCAGTTCCTTTCTGTGCAGCTGAGAAGGAAGCTGCTGCATCATTTTGTGAGGCTCCTCAATAGGGTTCCCAGATAAAATACAGGAGGCCTGGTCAAATTTGAATTTCATATAAACAATGTATTTTTTTTTTTTTGGCATAAGTATGTCCCATGCAATATTCAGGACACATTTATACTAAAAAAAAGTTTGTTTCTTATCTAAAATTCAAGTTTAACTGGATCACCTGTATTTTCATTTGCTGTATCTGGCAACTTTTCTCTGAGGAAGGAGCCCTGCTTTGGCCCTCGAGTCTAGCCTCCCCTTAGCCTAGCTCATTCCTTAAATCAGAGAACAGACTTCTCTTGTGCAGCAGGATGTTGAGTCTGTCGGATCCAGGCAGATGAGAAATCCGTGCACTTCTCTCCTTCCTCCACTTCAGCTCTGTTCACTCCCCCAGTGTCCAGCACACACCCAGCCCTGGATGGCTAGCCTACCCTCCTGGCTTCCCCTGTGGAGTCTGAAAACACTCTCCAATTCTTTTTTTTTTTTTTAATCAAAATATTAAGGGGGTACAAATGTTTTAGCTTACATGGATCACTTTCATAATGCTTGAGTGCCAGCTAAAGGTGTGCCCGTCACCCGAATAGTGTGTATGGTACTCTTGGGAGGTTCTGCCCCTCCCCATTCTTAACTGTCAAGTCCCACCACGCACTGGCCCTCTGGCAATCACTGGGATCCCCCACCCCACCCACCACCATGCCTTTTCAAATACTAGTGCCTGAAGCAACTGAAGAGTTGTTGGAGACAAAACAGTGACAACCTGGATGGAACTGGAGAACATTGTTAATGAAGTATCGCCAAGAATGGAAAAACAAACACCACATGTACTTAGTACTAAACTGGAACTAATCGATCAACACTTACGTGCACATATGGAAGTAAAACTCAAGGGAAATCAAGCAGGTGAGAGGGGGAGGAGGGGATGGGAAATTCACACCTAACGTGTACAATGCACACTGACTGGGTGAAGGGCACACTTACAACTTTGACTCAAACTGTGCAAAAGCAAATAATGTAACCAAAACATGTTTACCCCATAAAATTCTGAAATTAAAATAAAGTGGTTTACAACTCACTTTGCCTAACTCTTCCATTACTCAAGATGGATCAATAATTTAATACAATTAATGATGCAGTTTTCAGAAGACACAGGTCTTTCTTAGCATTCGCCTCTGATCGCATGCACCGTTTATCTGAGAATCAATTTGCCTTGATGAGGGATCGTGTCTCCCTCACCACTGTGGCCCCCACCAGAGTGCATTCTCTGGAGGCTGATAGAAGAAACAACTGTCATCTCTTAGATACTCAAGGTCCATAAAATGGGGACCTTTTTTGTCCGTTTGACAAGATCAGTTGAGATCATAGGTCCTGGATAGCTTTGTAACCCCTAAAACTTTGTGAAAACAATTAGGTAGTATCATAGAAAGCAAAGCAAAAGCTATTACCTAGTAGCAAATTTCAGTTGCTACCTCCCTGATCTAAAGACGTGACTCAGACAGACATCAAAACCAGGAGAACATTGATCACCAGTTGTAGTTCCCAGCCCGTTGTTTAAATATACGTTTTAAGAATCAACCAGAAGAATGCGAGCAATCACGGACATGTAGGTACATGGATTTTTGCTTAAAACAGATAAATGAGGAACACTGTACAATTTTAAAACAAAAACAAAAAAAAAATTCTTTTTCACATAACCACTGTTTTCCTAGTCAAGAAGCATCTGGCTGTGAAGAATAGAAAGGGGAAGACATTGGGAAGGTACAGGGGGATCTTGCGGACCCAACCTCAGGAAGGACAAGTAGACCTCAGAAGGTATGAGAGACCATTGGACAAATACCTTAAGTCTACCTCTTTCTCCTTGAGGTCATTTGGACTTTAATATCCAACATTTTCTTTGTTTAAAATGCTCCCTCTGGGAGGCCAAGGCTGGAGGATTGCTTGAGCTCAGGAGTTCAAGACCAGCCTGAGCAAGAGTGAGACCCCTTCTCTACAAAAAACAGAAAAATTAGCCGTGCGTGTTGGTGCACGCCTATAGTCCCAGCTACTTGGGAGGCTGACATAGGAGGATTGCTTTAGCCCAAGAATTTGAGGTTGCAGTGAGCTATAATGACACCACTGCACTCCAGCCTGGGCAACAGAGTGAGACCCTGTCTCTACAAAAAATAAAAAATATTAGCTGGGCATGGTGGTGTGCACCTGTAGTCCCAGCTATTTGGGAGGCTGAGTGGCTTGAGCCCAGGAGTTTGAGGTTGCAGTGAGTTTCAATGACGCCACTGCACTCTACCGAGGATGGCAGAGTGAGACTCTGTCTCAAAAATAAGATAAAGTAATAAAATAAAATAAAACGCTCCCTTTTGTCCTTTTTCCTACTAACTCTGACTCATCTTTTAGATGTCGAGTATTTTTTAAAGCAGCTCTCCAGGATGCCCAGAAATACACCAGGCCCCTGCTATGTGTTCCCACTGTGCCCTGTACTCAGTCCTCTTAACATTTGTATTTCCCAGGTTGCTCGTGTCTGTCTCCCCCACTAGACTAGCCTTGATGAGGGATCTTATCTCTCCCACTCCTCACCTGTGGTCCCAAACTGAGTACACTTCCTGGAGGTCGACAGAAGAAATCACTGTCAACTCTTAAACACCCAGCATCGCATCCTCCATGTGAGCTGTGCCCTATCAGGTGCTCGTGATCTGGAACAAAGCAAGCTAGCAGTGGGGACACACACGGGGACTGGGTGGGGAGTTCAGGAGCCTCATTCTGAGACATGAGCCCTTGTTCTCATCACAATAGTCATTTCGCCTGGTTCCTTTGTGACCTAAAGTTTGGCAGCTGCAATCTGAGGGAAGGAGTACAGACGGTCCCTGGAATCAGCGCACATGGGCTCTTATCATCACCCTGCTCCTTCCTGGCTCAGTGATGACATCCAAGTCTTTTTAATGCTCTGAACCTTGGTTGTCCCTAATAATAACAATGCAAGACACTGAGTAAGACTCTTGGTAGGCACTGTGTCTAATCTTTACAAAAACTCTAACGGGCGTTATTTTGCCCCCATTTTAAAGATGAAGAAACTGAGTCTCCAAGAGATGAAGTAACTTGCCAAGGGTTACACATTTTAAAGGTAAATGAGCCAAGTTTTAAGTCCGTATCAGCTTCTCTCCAAAGTCCAACTTCTTTCTATGACAATTTACTACTTCCCTTATAAAGCCCCCTCTGATGCCTGGTCTTGGAGAAGCAGGGCACACACAGGGTGCAGGAGAAAGAGTGGCAGTAAAAGGAGGCAGAGGAGGCCTACACGGTTCCCTGGGGCAGGTCCTGTGAAACTGAGCCCCAGGCAGGGGCCCTGTCTTGCGCAGCCCCCACCTGTGTGCAGCCCACCGTCCTATAGGCGGCCTGAACCAGCAGTGTCAGCACAACCTTTGCTGCAGGTTCCCAAACCTCAAAGCAGCACAAAAACACCCTTCCTCAAACGCGGCCAGGCTGGAAGGACTGCCCAGGACCTGGTGCAAATGAGGCAGCAGTCGGTCTTCCTAGAGTGCCAGCCTGTGCTGTGGCAGCCTTGCTGGACCCGTAGGCGGCACTGCCTCTGGCTTCTTTGCATTTAGAATTCATCACGTCTCCCTTTCCATGAAAGATAAACCAATAGCTGCCCTTGACAGCTGTTTTCTCCAGGGTCATTCCTTCTATCCGCCCAGCTACTCTTTCTTTGGGGATTTGAGTGATGTAATGTTAGCACTATCAATTTCATTCAATCCTTCCAGTGTAGTCTACGGGGACTGGAGAGGCAGCCAAGCCAAGTGCCCTTAACTGTTTGTGCACTGTGCAAGCCAGACAGGGAGGGAAATGAGGACAGGGAGAGCGAGGCTGAAAAAAGAAAACACCTAGGACAGAATCCGTAGAAAAGAAATAAGGAAGAATGAGGATGGCCAGCAGCTTGGAGTGCTCGGATGCACTTAGACCAGACCCTGCTCCATTGCTGGGTCCAGTGGGCAACTCTCCATTGGGACGCCCAGCTGCTGCAGCAAGAAAAGCTGATATACCTGGCAAATTACTTGCCAGTCAAGGAGGGAACCTATCCCTTTGCACCTCTGCATAACTCAGTTTGGCAGTTTCATTGGGGCCAAGCCTAGGAGGAAATCCAGACCCATTGGATGGTAGAAAGGATTCCTACACCCTGGGGTACTGGGCAGGGAGTAGGGAAAGTGGACTCAAGTTTTTGGAGGACTGAACGATGTGGTCGGCATGTGCAAACAGCCCTGAAAGGTAAATACCAGGGTCCCCATATTTCTAACAAGTAAACTGGGGCTCTTGGAGTTTCAGCAACTTGCCAAAGGCCGTGCAACTCAGAAGTAAAGAAGCTATGACTGGAACATAGGTGAGACTAGTGGTTCTCAAACAGGTAATTTTGCCCTTCCCTCTACCCCCTGTCCAGGGGACTTTGGCAATATCTGGAAATGTTTTCCATTGTCACAGCTGGGGTGCTGCCACTTAGTGAGTAGAGGCCAGGGAAGCTGTTAAACATCCTATGACACACAGGACAACACTCAACATGTCAGTGCTGTCATGGTTCAGACACCCAGAGTTAGACTGACTCCGAGCCCATGAGGTTGGGAGGGCTGGGAAGGCAAGCTAGGGGATGATAAAATGTACTCAAAATAACTTCCATATGCTGTTTTATCCATATGATGTTAAAATTCCATATGATGTTTTATCATTTACCATTATGATCAGGGCCTTGGTGCCTGCCAAACTTAATGGGACATACAGAGAAGACGATTTCCAAGGCTCTGTGAATGATTCTGATGCATAATTATAATGGTATGTCTGGTAGAAACCAAGTGGCCAAGTCTCCAGGCCTGGCATTGAGATTTCATCCCAAAGGTCTTCGTATGCCTGAACTAGATTTTCCAAATACATAGAAAGATTTTCTAAATGGTGACTGAAAAAGAAAAGCTCTTTTTCCCTGCAAGGAAAATGAAACATAGTCCAGGTGTGGCAAGGTACACCCAGAATCTTCAGAAAACATCTGTGCCTCATCAGACCCAGAGGCTACACAGCCTCACGTTCATCCAGGTCTCATCCTTGGGCAGAGCATCCCCTGCACGGGGATGTCCTTCCACACTCGGAGGAAGCAACCAACTTAAAGCGCAAGCGGGGGTAAAATCACCTGGAAACAGATTAGGGCTGGAGATAAGGACTCCTCACAGACATGTCTGGAAATGAAAGGGCGTATGTGGTGAGATAAACTGGGAAACGTATTTCTCTATCACTGATCTGATCTAGTCATTTCCCTGCCTAAACTCCCACCATCCTACCCCAGCTCTTGTAAAAGTCAAAATTCAACCCCTGGCAAGTGGGGCCCTTCCTGATTGACTCCCTGCAGCCTGCCCCAGACCCTCCTGTGCAGAATTCCCCATCCCTTCCTCGGTGGCTTTGACCATGCTATGCCTTCTCTCTGGAAGGTTTCTGGGAGCCACCCCGCCCCATTTTCCCGGCACTCTGCATTCCGTCATCCATATTCCTACAGCACCGAGTTTTTCCTCCGTTGCTGCCCTGGGTTCAGCTCCCTGCCTGAAGCTCACCTTGCTCAGGAGCAGACCTTTCTCTTACACATTTCTGCCCCCAGCAATAGTGGACAGCGGAGCCTCTGCAGTAAGGTGAGAGAATGAAGAAAAGATAGTCGTGAGTTGTCGTGAGTGGTGAGAGATGCCAGATACTAACTAGATGACACCTTTAAGTTACATCAAGAGGCCTGGGAGTCAAGTCAGAAAGCTTAGGTTGTCTCGCACCCCAGGTATGCCTGTGACTTAACCTCTCTAGACGTCAGTTTCCTTATCAGTAAAGTGGGAGGATGAAAAAAATACCTATCTGGTGAAATTATTGTGAGGATCAATGAGATAATGCATGCAAAGCATTCAATTAGCACCAGGCCTAGAGAAAACACTTAAAAAAAAAAGAAAAGAAAAGAAAAAGACCTGTTCTTTTGGTAAGGATGACACTGTGGCCAGTAACAGGCATTTTGCTTTAGTTGGACAGTCATAACAGGAGAATTAAACTGATACATTTGGAATTGCTTGGCCCCATCTCCTTTGCAACCAAGGCGAGGAGGATTGGAAACAGGGCTTGGCACACTGTCTGTGGCCATATAAGAAAGTGATAATAACTGGCCACACGTGTGGCTCAGCACCTTGCTTTCAATTCGTTAGCAAAACACTAGCCACGTAGGATGACCAGGTGAACACAAGGCAGAATGCTCCTAGCTCTAGATGCAAGGCAGCGATTTACCATTGACTCTGCATGGCCTGAAGCTCCTCTGTCTAGCTGGGTGGTCCACTCCTTGAGGGGGGAGTTTCCAGAGCCCAGAGCTCGGCTACAATATGCCATCAGTAACTGATTGCTGATTGGAGGAAAGAGAAGGTCCTTTGCATTTTCTAGCACCTGCAGACCAAATGGTAGCAACAATTGGAGCAGGTAAGGAGGTCTGCGTGCCACAAAAATTGGTATGATCTTCTGTAACGGGAGAAACAAAACTTTCTGTTCTCAAAAGAGATTGCTCTTTTCTCAGGCGCTACCAATTTCCCCTAAAGAAAGTGATCTCCGTCTCTAAGGTTAAGGGAATGATTTGAGGCAACACTGCAAAATGCGTTTCGTCTAGAGGGTAAGCGCTTTCTCTGGAATCATGCTGCCCCCTCACCTCTCCCTCTCTCCCTCTCACCTCCTTCCTCTCCTCCCGGGGCCCCTTCCCACTCACTCAGGATCTGCCCTCATCCCCTTCTCCTGTCTCCAGTGCTGGCTTCTCCTTAGCGCTCCGGGGAGGCAGGGAGCTGTAACCAGACCTGGTGCGATGGTTATCAGCGGCCCCTGGTGACTGGCACTTTGACTAAAAGCCTCCTGTCCCCCCTGCGCCGTGATTGAGTTTCCCTCTCCTGGCCGGGAACCTCCCTACCTCTCAGAGCCGCTGTCAGGGCCAGCGGGCCAGGCCCTCACCCACCCGCCTGCGGCACCTGCTAATGTGAACCAGCCTTCTGGTCTCAATTAAGAATTCCCTCCCGCCTGGGCAGACAGCTCTGGTAGCTCTGGGAAGGCTAGGAGTTATAGCCAGAGGGACCTGCGAGCAATTGCATGCCCAAGGAGGAGGAGTTTGAAGTAACACTGACACCTCCACGGATGGAGTGTGGGCTGCACAGGAGACCCCGAGCGCCGGAAATGCGCATAAGGCAGGAGCCGAGCAAGCGAAGAGCCCTCCTGCGCCTGGCCCTTCCGTGCATCACTCGGGGCATTCGCACGCTGCCACGGGGTAGCTCCTCGCTCCCCACTCTCTCGAAAACCCGATCTGGAAACCTGGACTTGCCTGGCAATCTCCTTTCCTCACTACTGCATTCAGCCGTCACCAAGCCCCGTCGATTTTACCTCCCAAGAACTAAATAGTTAATTTTATTCCTCCCTTGCTCAACCGTCTAACTTCTGTTAATAAATATATCAAAATACGGCATAATGGCCACCTCCTCCAGCTGAACCAGACGGAGTCAAGTTCAGTCTCCTCTGTGCCCCTCTCCTTGACCACGTTTCTTGTTATTCTTACGGTTATACACTATACTTTTTTTTAAGTATCTATCTTCCCTAATGGACTGGGAACAGCTGGCAGGCCCAGCCTAGGTCTCATGCCCCAGAGCCTAGCCGTCTGCCTAGCACACACGGGATGACGGAGAAAACTAGGATTCCAAGAAGTTAATAATTACATATACAGTCTCAGCACACAGATATCCCCCTGGCTGGCCCGCTGGAAAGCCACCGTGTTCCTGTCCAGTGTGGGCTCAGAACAATTCAGGATTTCTACCCTCCACTGAAAGGCAGAATTTGGGGTCCTGCTGTCCATGTGATACAGGAACCTCCCCCAGAGCAGCAAATTATAGCCTTAAGCACATATTCCCCTGGAAGCAATGTAAAGGACTGATAATTCAGTATCATTCTACAAGTGGTGCTGAAGTTCAGCAACATTATAGATTAGGAAAGTTTTCATAGGTTATCCTAGAAAGATAACCACCCTGGTTTCTGGATTCCAAATTAACAGGATTTTAGATCCCAAAATGTTCTAAGTCTTTCACATATACTGGCTTGTCTAATCTTCCTAACAATTCTGTGAAGTGGTAAGTCTTATTATCATTACCATTTTAGAGGTGAGGAAATTTTAGAGGTGAGGAAAAAGATCC
>RJWJ010004567.1:0-74917 GCA_004363605.1 Indri indri
CAGGCATGCGCCACCATGCCCGGCTGATTTTTTCTATATATATATTTTTAGCTGTCCAATTAATTTTCTTTCTATTTTTTGGTAGAGATGGGGTCTCGCTCTTGCTCAGGCTGGTCTCGAACTCCTGAGCTCAGAACGATCCGCCCACCTCGGCCTCCCAGAGTGCTAGGATTACAGGCGTGAGCCACAGCGCCCGGCCGAGATGTAAGGTTTTAACTTGTGTGAGACAGATTTCTTATGGCCTAACATTCCATAAGAGGGATTGGCCTTCTGAAAAGATCCATGGAATCTAGATTTAGCCCAGTGCCTAGGCAATCAATTCTGGACAATCACAAGTTTGGAAGCCTGGCCTCAATCATGCCAGGAGACAGGCTGATGTTTCCCTAACCATGAATGCTAACGTTCTCATTCTTGCATGTTATACAGCTACAAACCAATGGCTTAGACCCCAGCCCCTAATCATGCCAGGGACAAGGCTGGTGATTCCCCCAAATTTAAATGCTGAACTGGCAGGACAGGTCTAGAGCCAAGGTTCTGTGCTTCCCAGCCACACTAGCGGAGGGCCCAGTGCTTCTCTAATCATGATGCTTAAAAGCTCCAGATCTGGGGATTGGGTCATTTGCTCAGAGTTAAAAGTCCAGACCTTCTAAATCCCTGTGTGATGCCCTAGAATGCAGTGGGAAAGGGGACCCTTGCATCCCTGTTTCTGCCTCTGTCTCCATGAGGTCTTCACAGTAAATGTTCCCCCTACTGGCCAGTATGTGTGTTCTCTGGTCACTTGCCCTTGTTTGTATGATATTAATGACAGAAAAACAAGAAATTTTTTAAAAGCTAGAAATTTTGTCATGTTCTTCTAACTCTTGGTTAAAAGGCAAATAAAAAGTAAAATTGCAGAAAAATAGATAAACAGCATGCATAAAAACCTAAAAGGTTATAGATAAAGTTAAGTTCAGAGCAATAGGTATAGTGTAGTAAATATGTATAACATGTATATTATAAAATACTTATATGACCTAAAAAGAGATGGCAATAAATTAATTTTCAGTCTCAAAAATTAAGAAATATAGATCTGAAAAAATGGAAAAAACTAAAAATAGAAAGCAATACATTGGAAAACAAACAAAAAAGAATTTAAGAATAAACCAAGAGCTGTTTCTGTGAGCAGATAAGCAATAACATGATTAAGCTAGTAGCTAATCTTATTAAGGATAAGGCTTTTCAAAACCCCACACATTTAAAGGAAATTAAGAACAAGAATGGGAAAATGTATTCATTCACTCAGCAAATGTCTGTTGAATTCCTACTGCATGCCAGCATGACAGGCATATTTCTAGGTGGGTTATGAGTATGTAACAGTGATAAAGACAGACCAAAAAAAGAAAAAAAAAAAAGAAGAAGAAAAAAGTACTGATCACATAGAGTGCGTATTCCCATGGGGATGACAGAAATTAAAAATGATAAAAATTACATGGCATGTTGGACAGTGTTAAGTATCAAAACTACAAAGGGAAGTGAGATATGCAGTGTGGTTATTTTGAGGAAATTGCATTTTCGATAGGGTGGCCAGGGAAGTGTCATTTCAGGAGCAACCTGAAGCTGGTGAGGAAGCAAGCTCAGAGTGTATCTGGAGGAGGTGATACAACCCAAAAGGAAAAGCAAGTGCTAGGTCCTGAGGCAGAAGCAGGTCTGGCCATTGGAAGGCTTTTAGCAAAGAAGTGACATGATCTGACTTACTTCCTAAAAAGATCAATTTGGTTGCTGCTTCAGAATAGACTGAATCGGGGCTAAGATAAGAACAGGCAAATCAATTTACCGAAAAGATTATTACTATCAGGAAATAAATAGATCTTACTTATACAAAAGGAGAAGTCTGTAATTCACTTGCTCCCTTTATGTGGGTGAGAATTGGGGGGCCACACTCCTGGAAAAGAGAGAAGGCAATGTCCCAGTCTATTCTCTTTATAAACATAGTAATGGCAGACCTCCTGGTCAAAAAGCTAAGTAGTTTGTGCTAGCAGGACTGTCCTTATCTTTGGAGTGCTTTCACCAGGATGTACCTGGTTTCTAGCATTGCTTGTGGTAAACAAACCTGGCATTCATGGATTTATGGGGCATGGCCTCCCTGAAATATGTTATGTATGCTATTTTTCATGATCAAAATCCTTCCATCTGTGAAAATCAGGTTATTGAAGACCTCACTTAAAACCTTACCTGCTTCCCTGGAGTAGAATTAAAGTGCTTCTGAGGAGAGAAGGAAGGGCCACTGAATCTCAAGTAATCATGACATGATTCAGAGAGAGATATCTAGGGTATCTCTTACCTGTTCCCTTGAAATTATTAATAATACTTTTGATTTGGTGGCCTAATTTGATAATCCAGTCCTTGCAGTTATCTGAACAATAATCCAGGTGAGAGATGATGGTGGCTTGGATCAACGTAGTAGCAGAAAAGGTGGTGAAAAGTGGTGGGATTTTGGATCTATTCAAAGGCGAAGCTAACAGAATTTCCAGAGGAACTGAATGAGGGGTGTAAGAGAAAGCAAAGAATCAAGGATGATTTCAAAATATTTTGCCTGGGCACCAGGAATAATATGATTATCACAAATGGAGAAAACTATAGGAGAGCAGATTTGGGGGGAAAATTGAGAGTTAACATTGGACATGTTGCATTTGAGATGCTCAAAAGTACCCAAGTGGAGTGGTGTAGACAGTTGGCTGTAGAAGCCTAGAGTTCAAGGAAGGACTTCAGGATAGTCATAGAAATTAGGGAGCCTCAGCATACGGTGGTATTTAAAATCATGCGACTAGAATGAGGTCCCATGAGCATACACAGAAGACAGAAGAGGTTCAAGGAGTGAGGCCTGGAGCCCTCGGCGTTGAGGGGTCAGAGAGAGAATGAGAGGCCAGCACAGCACCGAGAAGTGGCAGCCAGTGCTGTAGGAGAAAGTCCAGGGGGTCACCGATGGTCTCAAATGCTCTTAGGCCAAATAAGGTGAGGGCTGAGAATTCACCACTGGTGACCAGAGCTGGCATCTAAAGTGGTGGTGGGGACGCCTGACAGGAGTGGGGTCAGAAGCATATGGGGGCCGTAAGTCAGAGACAGCAAATACAGGTAACTCTTTTGAGGACTTTCGCTGTGTAAGGAAGGAGAGAAATGGAATATCAGCAAGAGGTGAAATAGGACCAAGAGGATTAATTTTTGAAGTTGGGAAAAATAATAGCATATTTGTAGAGTGATCAAAGAAAAAAAAAAAAAAAAGGCTAGAGAGGGGAAAAGGGCTGATGCAGCCTAAAGGAGGAGCATTGCCAAAGCCAGCCTGGGGAGCGAGGCGGCAATGCGGCAGGACAGAAGGCGGGAGCACAGAGGCAGGAGGTGGGACACGATGGGAGACTTTTTCTTGGTGACACAGGTAGCAGCAGCCATTAGTGGAGAGTGAGACGCCTCTCGCAAAGAGAATAAGGTATGAAATAGGGGAGGAAAAGAGTGGACAAAAAAGAGTTAGTATATTTTCCCGGCAGCCGGAAGGCAGCCACTAGGGCGAGCGGTCCTGAGTTGAAAGCGAACCTGCAGCAAGGCTGTGGTTTTCTCTCCAGCCGCATCAGGGGCAGTGTGGGTGCCCGGGGTAGGCAGATGGTGGTTTAGCTCAGAGAGCAGGACAGGACGGGAGGGGTCTGGCTGATGAAGGTGCCTGAAAGGAAGTGATTTCACTGCTTGGCATGGATGGAGTTAAAGATGTGTAAGGAGGGAAATCAGGACACGAGATGACTTTACACTTTCGGACACAGGGATCTTGTGTTTTCTGTGCCCTTCTGGGACCTTATCAGGCATAATACACTTAGAGCCCCATATGTTTCATATGACAAATAGCTAATAGTATCCCCAGATTTCTGCAGCCCTCCCCGCTGAGAAACAGGAATCCATCCTGTGTATGACTATTTCGAGGGAGGAAGACCGCATGGCCTCGTATTGCGGTGTTTAGTTCAGGGAAACGGAGTTACCTTTTTCTATCCATGCAGCTTCTGCTGTCTCTTGCAAAAGCAAGAATCTTTTTTTTCCCTTGTGGCTTTTAATTTTTTTCCTTAACCCCCAATAATGCTTTATTCACACCTTGTGAGGCATTATACAGAGCAATACAAGTTTCACTACTCCTTAAAATGAATTAAGATTCTATTTTTAAGAATGATTCCCCTTTTTAAAGAACAGAGGCCTCAGAATTGTCACTTGTATTAGCATTTGTTATGACAAAGCTATGTGGACTCTAATTATCACTTAGCATTTAAAGATTAGGTGATAAAATAATATGATAAAATTTCCAATTTGGAAAAAGCTAGTGTGTCTGCATTACTACAAGTCTTTTAAACTTGTTTTATTTAGCTCCCGAAGCACATTTCAAGTGATGGTTGGCAGATCTATTTGTAAAAGTAGAACAATATGCTATTTCTGGAGGTTCTAAAACAAAATCAAGCCTACTCTTAATTTGTTTATATTCAAACACTTTTTTATGAGAAGTCAACAAACCTAATCTCACTGGAATGTTTACATGAATGCTGCCCTGAGTTAGCTAATGTATGTCTTATTAAGGAGGCAAGGGTTTTTTGCTGAAGGTGAACAATGCTCTGGTGAAATCTCTACTGTGGGACTCAAGGTGCCAGTTCAAGTAAACGATTTCATTTGTATTCAAACACACCAGCTTTTTTTAATTTATTAATGAATGTTGATGAGTTAATTGATTACAGAGGTACATAGACACAATTTATTGATTCACGTAACTGTCATTTATTTTGACCCAGTTGTGAATTAGGTGCTGCCCTGCATCGCGACGATCCAACAATAAACAAGCCTTGGCCTTCATCCCTGAATGTGGGAGACAGACATACATACTTTTCATTACAAAATAGTGTAATAAGTGTCATTAGATACATTTGAACAATGATATTAGAAGAACTAGCTAGGATGGTAATAAAATACTTCCTGGAAATGTGGTCTGATATTAATAGAATATGAAATATAAATTTTTTTTTGCATAATTCATTTCAATTCAGCAAAGCATTTAGAGGACATATGGTAACAATACTTTGGAAGCAATTATGCCTTGAAAATACAATTACGATGACAGTAATCTCTTTTGGGAGATGATACCCATATGTGAAGAACAATGTAGTACAATCTAGTAACACAATGCTGGAAAAAAATTTGAAGTAGAAGAATAATGAGTGTGGGTGCTTTAGTCTGGAACTAGTAGGAAAGCCAGGCCCTGAATTTAGGAAGGATGTTATTTAAAGCAGTGGTCCCCAATGTTTTGGCACCAGAGACCTTTTTCGTGGAAGGTACTTATTCCATGGAGTTGGGGGGCAGGGGATGGGGGTGGGGGAGTTGTGGGGGGGGTGGTTTCGGGATGGTTCAAATGTATTACATTTATTGTGCATTTTATTTCTATTATTATTACACCGTAATATATAATGAAATAATTACACAGCTCACCATAGGTCTGGGACCCCTGATTTAAAGGACGTGGAGAAAATGGACCCTCAGGATCTAATTCCTATCCTGAAATGGACCTTGTACAACTTGGACATTGCTACCATGGTCTCTTAAGTTCTTTTTCTTGGCAGACCAATGCATAAAATGATTTGAAAAGATTTTAAAACATGATCTTATAATGTTTTATCTAGTTTTCAAGGTACAGATATCTTGTACCAAAATCTGATAAAGATGGAATATTATAAAATGAAAATTATAGGCTAGTTTTCCTTGTAAATATGGAAAAGTTCCATGTAAAATATTTGCAAATAAAATTCAGGGGTATATTAAAAACACATAAATATTATTTCAGATATACTAGAAAGTTTTATAATTAGGATTCTAGCAATAAAAATTATGTTAACAACTTACTGGAAAATATGAAATTATTAAAACATTTTATCAAAACAGACTTTGATATAATTGGAGTCATTTTTGTTTAAGATGAAAAAACTCTAGGTAAAGTAGGAAAGGAAAAAATTTTCTTAAACACAATTAAACTCAACACTATTTAAACCTAACCTCAACTAATATATTAAATTGAATGTTATAATAGGCTTTTCCATCATATTGAGAAACAGATACAATACCTGCTAATAGCACTATTATTCGACAATGTTTTTGGCAGTTTTTACTAATACAAGACAAGACAAGAAAGAGAACTAAGTAGTATAAATATTGAAAAAAAGAGACAAATTCTGATTATTTGAAGATAATTTGATTATAAATTGAGAAAACACAAGAAACTCAATTAAAAGATACATTAACCTAAATGAAAGTTTCAGTACGATAGGTGGAGCAAAGATTTTATTTATAACAGAGAGACTTTAATTAGAAAGAAAGACTATTTATAGTAGGAAGAATGCTCCATTCTCAGAGTCAACCAGAAAAGCTTTTTGTGTTCTTGGGTAAAGGAGGAGCAGGAAGAGATAAACAGAACATTTGAAGGCAAAGCTGGACTAGCAAAGGGTAATGACCAGTGGGGTCTCACAGCAGAAAGGTCTCACTGTGGTCACCCCGTTCCTAGGAGAAGAGGAGAAACGGGGCACTTTCCTCTTTCTTGTGCTTTCTCGAGCTTTGGAAGGAAGAAGAGTCGGGGTCCATAGGAAGGAGAGAAACCTGACGAAGGTTTGGTCAAGACCAAGCAGAGGGTAAGAAACAGGCAACTTCATACATTGGTTATACATTTTTAAAACCTTATATTCTCAATACAAGAAAATATAGATTAGTCTGTGAATAACTTTAATAAAGGTAAAAGACTTGTATGATGAAAAGTACAAAAACTGGTGATCAAGAACATAAAAGGCCAGAATACATACCATATTCCTGCGTGATCAGCCCTAATGCCATGAAAATGTATATTCTTAGCACGTTGAGATAAGTACTTAATGCAACCAGAATCCCTCACATTTTTGCAGATCATATGCTGATTTTAAACTTCGTGTGGAAAAATAAGTGTGGACACATCTTAAAAATCTCAAAAAATTGTTGATGGGGATTTCCTCTAGCAAATATTAAAGTGTCTACAGTCAAAACAGTATATTATACACGGCTAATATTGCATTTAATGGTGAAAGAATAAAACATTTCTTCTTAGATCAGAAACAAGGCAAGGATTCCCACTTCTGTCACTTCAATCAAACTTTATTCAGGAGGTTCTAGCTAAGGCAATTAAGCAAGAAAAAGAAATAAAAGGTATCCAGACTGGAAATAAAAAATTAAAACTGTTTCTATTTGCAGATGACATGATCATGTATATAGAAGATCACACACATACACATACCAATTGTTGGAATTAATAAGTTTAGCAAAGTTTCAGAATATAATGTTACTATACAAAAATCAATTGTATTTCTATAAAGAAGCAAAAAGCAATAAAAAGAAGTTAAAAAATACAAAAAATCATTGCTAGAAATGAAAGAAAACCTAAATAAATGAAAACACAGCTCATTTTCATGGATTGAAAGACTTAATATTGTTAAGATGGCAATACTTCCCAAACTAATCTACAGATTCAATGCAATCCTATCAGAATCCCAAGTGGATTTTTTTTTTTTTGAAGAAAAATGGCAAGCTGATCCTAAAATTCATATGGAAATGCAAGAAAATCAGAATGGCCCAAACAATCTTGAAGAACAAAATTGGAGACCTCACACTTCCCAATTTCAAACAATACAAAGCCATAGTAATCAAGACTGAATAGTACTTGCATAAAGATAGACATATAGATCAAGGAATAGAATTAAAAGTCCAGAAACAAACACATACATTTATGGGGCACTGATTTTCAGCAAGTGTTCCAAGACAATTTATTGGAGAAAGAGTGAGCTTTCCAACAAATGGTACTGGGACAACTGGATAACATATGCAAAAAGAAGTTAAGCTCTTACCTCACGCCATATTTAAAGTTAACTCAAAACGGATCAATGACCTAAGTTTAAGAGTTGACACTATAAACTCTTAGAAGAAAACATACATGTAAATCTTGTGATCTTAGATTAGGCAAGGATTTCTTAGATGTGATATTTAAAGCACAAACAACCAAAGAAAATAGATGAAATGGAGTTCATCAAAATTAAAAAAAAAAGAGCATGTTTGAAAGGATACTATCAAGAAAGTGAACATACAATTCACATAATTGGAGAAAATATTTGCAAATCATATACCTGATAAAGGCCTAGTATCTTAAATATATAAAGAAATCTTAAAACTCAACAACAAAATGACAACTTGATTTTAAAAATGGACAAAAAACTTTAAGGCATTGGCAGAGGTCAACCCCTGAGACACTTAGAGTCCAATGAGAAGGGTAGGTGGAGCAGTTTGTTTCTCCCTCCCTGACGTCTCTGACAGTCAGCAGGTTTCTGAGCTGCCAGAGAGGCTTTCTGCCCACATAAGCCCAAAGGCTGCTGCCATCAGTGAGCTGGAAGCTTTTTGTGGACAGAGCACCACACTCCCAGCCCCACCGGGGCACTTCCCATTACTGTAGACCTGAGTGAGCTGGGACAGCAGGCACCATATTTATTCTCTACCCACCGTGCACTTTTGTCCTCCCCAGGGGGCTTCAACTCCTCAAATTTCATCTTGCTCACACCCACACAGACGTTTCCCAACTCTGGCCCAGGGTGAAGGAACCACAGGGGTCCACCAGGTCTCAGGTGATCTGCGTGACTCCAGTGCTTAGACATTCTGGGTGGGCTGTTCCCCAGAAAGAGGGATGGAGATGACCAGAGTGCTAGATTTCCTCCATCTAAACCCTTTTTGTCCCCTTTTCCTCCCCCACCTGGCTGCCAAGAGAGACAACTGAGCCACCACACTGAGGCTTCCACAGAGAGTGGGGCTCAGACCTTTTCTCTTGGGGTCCTGAGTGGACTGAGGGGTGCTCAGTCTGTGAGCTCTCTGCTCACCAGCCTGCCCGGTGGTGCTTGCCCAGCAGCTCCATCAGAGCAAGGAACACCCTGAGGCAGAGGGACATCAAACCTGCCTTGGCACCCTGGGAACAGCTAGAGACCAGGGCACTTCTCCCTGGCATGGTCAGGAATTGATCTTCTGGGACCCAGGGATGGGCCTGTAGACCAGATACTATACCCCAAGGTCTTGATCACATTGCTCAGGGACATGAACGAGAGATCTGTGAATTAGTCTTGGGAGGCAAGGGAGTACACGTGGGCAGATGCCGGCAGCGGGGGAGTGCAGTGTGGGTTCTAGCTGCGATGTGCTTGTGGGGCACCTCTTTCCCTACAGGAGGGCTGTACTCTCACCTCAAGTTGGGATCCTGGGCTGGGAACTTCCCAGTCTGCAGCACAGTCATGGGGGAGCCCAGCAGCCTTAAGCTCCTGCCTGCTGGCAGATGCCAGAGGGAGACCGTGGAGTAGGGGAGAGCGGAGAGGAGCAAGGCCCACTCCAGACTGCCAGACTGTGAGTCTCAGATGGCTCCACCTCCACAAGCAGGCTTTCTGGTTGGGTGGGGCCACTCAGCCCCTCACTGGAGGCTTTATCCAGAAGCTAGGAGCAGACCTTTGGCCCCTGATGAAATAGCTACCTTGCCAGCTTTTGTGGAGCCTGGGGGCAAGCTCACCCAACCCAACCCTGCCAAGCCATACTCGCCAACCCACCTCTGCTGCGGCAGAGAATAAGGATGCACCTGGAAGTTCTAGGGTCCCACCCTCCACCTGGGGCATTCAAGAGCTTCTCCTGAGGGACTAGAGCCAGCCACAGGACCCAAAAACAACACTGTAGCTTGTTCCTTCTGGCCAGTGCCGCCTACTGACAGGGAGGTCAATTCGCACATCTTCACAGCATTAACGGACTCAGTTATACAAGGTGGGGTTGATTCTCACCCACAAGCACCACCTACTGTCTTAGAGAATAAACTGGGTGTGTCATTACAATTTACGCTGTTAAGAAGACTACAGGGTTGGGGAAAGAGAAAGGATTTCAAAGACCTCCATCTTCCCTCATTAAAAAAAGACAGGGAATATGCCTAATCACATAGCTCACCATTTCTATAGCCTACAAACAACTAGCAACTGAGAAAACCACCACAGTAAGGATATCTGTAACTAAGGCATCCATCTAAAACCTATATCACCATCAAAGCATCCATAAGCAAAGCCAAAGGTTCTTACCCAACATATGCCACAAACACACCTGCACAAGTGAGAGGAGGGGAAAAGCCCTATCTAACTAAAAGAAAATCCAAAAATAAGCAGCAGCTGCTCCAGATGAGAAGGAATCAGTAAAAGACTACAAACTAGTACAACCTCTATGGAAAGTAGTATTGAGATACCTCAAACAACTAAAAGACCTACCATTTGATCCAGCAATCCCACTACTAGGCATCTACCCAAAGGAAAAGAAGTCATTTTATCAAAAAGACACCAGCATTCAAATGTTTACTGTAGCACAGTTCACAATTGCAAAGATATGGAATCAACCCAAATTCCCATCAATTCATGAGTAGATTAACAAAATGTGGTATATGTATACAATGAAATACTACTCAGCCACGAAGAAGGGTGATTTAATGCCTTTTGCAACAATTTGTGTGGAACTGTAGAACATTCTCCTAAGTGAAGTATCTAGAGAATGGAAAAAACAAACACCACATGTACTCACTATTAAGTTGGAACTAACTGACGAGCACGCATGTGCCTAAAGGGAAATAAATCTCAAAGGAAATCAAGCAGTGAGGAGGGGAACGAAGGGAGGGGTGAAACCTTCCTAACAGGTACAGTGAACACTATCTGGGTGCTGGGCACAGTTTTAACCCTGACTCAAGCATTACAAAAGTGATCCATGTAACCAAAAACATTTTTACCTCCATAGTACTTTGAAATGATAAAAATAACATTTAATTGACATTCCTCCAAAGAAGATGTACAAATAGCCAATAAGCACATAAAAAGATGTTCAACATCATTAGTCATTAGGAAAATGCAAATCAAAACCATGATGAAATATAATTTTATACATATTAGGATGGATATTATAAAAAAGATGGACAATGACAAGTGTTAGTGAGGATTTGGCAAAACTGGGACCCTCATATATAGATGATGGGAATGTAAAATGCTGTAGTTGCTTTGGAAAACAATTTTGTAATTCCTCAAAAAGTTAAAAGGTAGACTCGCCATATGACCCAGTAATTCCACCCCTAGGTGTATAACCAAGAGAATGAAAAATGTACGTTAACACAAAAACTAGTACATGAATGTTCATAGCAACATTTTTATAATAGCTGAAAAGTAAAAACTAAGTGTCCATCAACTGGCGAATGGATAAACAAAAAGTGGTATATCCATACCACAGAATATTATTCAGCCGTAAAAAGTAACGAAGTACTGATACATGGTACCACATGGATGGACCTTGAAAATGGGTGGACCTTGAAAACATTTTGGTAAGTGAAAGAAGCCAGACACTAAAGGCCACATATTGTGAGACTCCATCTATATGAAATGTCCAAATAGGCAAATTCATAAGGACGGAAAGTAGATTAATGGTTGCCGGTGGATGGGGGATAAGAGAAATGGAGAGTGACTGCTAGTGGGTATAAGATTTCTTTTTGGGGTGATGAATACGTTCTGGAATTAGGTAGTTGGTGATAGTTTGCATAAATTTGTAAATTCACTAAAAACTGAATTGTACACTTTTAAAACAGTGAACTTTATGGAATGTAAAATATATCTCAATTTTAAAAGAGGAAAAAATAATGGTAAAGAATTTTTTTAAAGTATGGTACCAATAGAACAATAAATAATTATGTTACTCCAGAAAGAGACACAAATATATATGAGAACTTATTTGTTAAAAGTTGCATTACGAATCAATGGTGGAAGTAAATTCTTCAATAACTCATGTTCAGAAACTTAGCTTTCTATGTGGAAGAAAATAAAATTAGAATCCAACTCTTCACTATATAAATAAATCCCAGTGGGATCTCAATATAACAAATAAAACTATAAAGTGTTTGAATAAAGTTTAGAAAAATATCTATATAGCCTGAGTATAGGATGACCTTCTTAATTGAAAAAGTTAAAATCCATGGGGGAAATAATTTTTGATCTCTTAAAACAACATTTAAAAGTGAAAATTGCATGCCTCTAAACATATATACATATATATCAAGAGAAAATGGGAGTAAATATCTGCTGTTGAGGTGTGAAAGTGCTACTGTCCCTAATGCAAAGTTGATGAAAAATAAAGACAGAAAGGATGTGAAATGTGGTTCATAAAACTGTAAGTGACCAATAGAGACAGGAGTTGGATATATGACATTTTGTAGGCTGAAAAAAACAATATTGGGGTAATGGACATCTCTGTTGTCACACATAATTATCTCTAGGAGTCTGCCTCTCGTATCGTCTGTCTTGGTACATCATTCTAGCCACTTTCTCTCTGGGTTCTTTTACCTGCCAGCCAGCTCTACCTAGGAAATTTTTGTCTCATCTTGATGGAAACCTCCTTTCCTGTTCCTGGCCAAGAGATTTTATATACAACAACATATTATGTTCCTTGCTGAAGCTTAGAGAATTGGGGTCCATGTTAGTCTGCTCAGGCTGTCATGAAAAAATACTGTAGACTAGGCAGCTTAAACATCAGAAATTTATTTCCTCACAGTTCTGGAGACTGGAAGCCCAAGATCAAGATTCTGGTCGATTTGATTTCTGATAAGGGCACTCTCTGGATTGCAGATGACCAGCTTCTCACCAGGCACGCGGAAAGAGAAAGCTCTCTGGTATCTCATTTTATAAGGACACTAATCCCATTAGATTAGCCCCCCCCGCCTTTGGCCTCATTTAATCTTAATTATCTTCTTAGAGGTTCTGTGTCCAAACACAGCCACACCTGGGGGTGAGGCTTCAACATATGAATTTTAGGGGGGCACAAACATTCAGTCTATAATAGGTCTTCTGAGCTATTTCTGCTTCACATCTTCTAACACCCTTGCTGAGGCTGAGTCTAGGGTTCTTGATTATAGCAAGAGGTAGGAAGAAGGGAAATCAGGCACAAATATCTCAAAAATATTATCCCACCGTATTTGGAGTAGCAAAAATGTAAAATCAATTTGAATGTTCATCAATCAGGGAGATAGTTACTACATTATGATAAACTCATACTAGAGCCTATCATGAAGGTATTAAAAAGCATGAAGTAGATTTCTATGTATTGATCTGGAAGGATAGTCACAATACATAAATGAAAAAAGCAAATCACAAAATAATATGTATAGAGGGATCTCATTTGAATTAAAAATTAAATCATAACCTCTATGTTGGTACATAGATGCACCAGCAAAGGAAAGGTATGAAAGTGAGGCACAAGTTGCCATTAGGGAAGGGGCTGGGCCTTTGGGCATCTATCAATCAAGCTCCCAGGTGACACTGAGGCCGCCTGCACATTCATGGCAAAACCTCTCTGAAACTGAGGTTGATTTTCCTCTGCCTTCTGTCTTAAAAAGGAAAATAATTTTCACTTTACGTTTCTTCTGCACGATTCAGTAATTATGTGGAAGAACAATCCATATGTTTAAATCATAACATATTGCCTAAAATTTTGGAGATTTCAAATTTTGGCCAGACCAGTGACTCTTTGCTGCATGAAAACTCTTGGTTAACTTTCTCTGTAATAGTTACATATCAAGGTTGCAGCGTTATAATTGTTTGGATTTGTAATCCGTAGGCTCTTAAAGAAAGCTTGTCTGTATCTACTTAGCATACCATTTCATATACTAGCCACGAGAGCATTATTCTGTGCTAAGTGTTTAGTGAATAAATAGCACTGCAGGCACTTTAGACCTGTTTATTCACTCAGGAGGGATTTTTTTTTTGTTGTTGTTCTTTTGGCTCAAATCTCAGAGGATTTTGGCTTTGGCTTTTATGACAAAGGCTTATATACCCCCATGTCACGTCCATTTCCCTGAAAAATTTGGGTTTGCATTGTTCACTCTGTTTTTTAGATTGCCACAAAAAAATCAAAGAATTGAGAGACTGTCCAAAAGGAGAATCTGTGTGTGGCTGTTATCCACAGCAACTGAGTGAGAAAATTGCCTGGGTCCTGGATCAGTGAGGGAATTTGAGAGAATGGATGAAGGGAAAGACTTTGAGCACAGAGTACCCAAGAGGAATCTAAAGGGTCATGTCCTAAAATCTAATTCATGAGAAATTATTTTTATTTCAAATGAGAAGGCCAATGCACAGGGAAAATATGTCACATTCAGTTTATTACTTTCTTTAAAATAATCAGTGTAACCTGGATCTCCATTTCTATACAGTGTAAACAAAAATAAACTTTATCCAACTAATTTTGCTTTACCCATTCTATGCAAAATAAAACTGCAGTTTTAGGAACCATTTCAAGTTGTTTGAAAACTTCCATTTCCTATGTCTATGAAGTTTAAATGCAGAGAATAGCTCAATGTACCTTGAAGGAAAGAAAAACATGAATATCACATAACACTATACAGAGAGTATTTCAAGGCAATCTCTTTGATGTAGCCTAAATATCCCAGCCTCAGTGGCCTCGCTATTCTTTGAATGCAATAAGACATCAAGAATTTAATTAAAATTTAAAGATTTATAAGATCCATTCCTCTCTTAAGTAACATACACACAAATTCTATATAGAGTTTTTCTTCCTGTTTCCACTTGATTTCTACTATGAGTTGCTCTAATTGAGAAGTCTTTACCTAACAGGAAAAACTACCAGGCTGGCAGCTATCAATTCTATATCATTAACCTCTGAAGGTCACTTTCTGTAATATGTTTTATAAGAGAATGACTAGGACTTCTACTATTAGTTTTGACAGAGTAGCTTGTTATCTATCAGCCTATTAAACAACCCAATCAAACCTGTCATTAAGAAAAACCGTAACTTCTGGATAAAATATAAATGCAAACAAAACGAAACAGTTGTTCGAAGGCATCAGAGGACAGCCAAGGAAGCCAGGCCTTGTGGGACCAAGTCCAGGAAGTGCCCTGAGTGACACTTACTCCACTCTCTCTGTAGGACATTTACCGATTCTTAAGGTCTCAGTGACTGAGCAGAAAATGCTCAGCTTCTGGCAGTCTCAGTGGCCTTGGAAGAAAATAATGGGAGTTCACAGTTACAAAGGGAGCCAAGATTTGAGGGACCAAGATCTCAAACAAAATTGAATCACAGAGAAGTCAGTCCAAGATTTTGTACTGCTTTTCTCCTTGAAGCATTCACCAGTTCCTACACTGCGTGGAATGGGAGGGCAGAAACAAACCAGAAGCTGCAGCTAAAGGGCAAATCCCAAAGCAGAGCTTTCAGTAGTCTCATGGGGCTAAGGACACGAAAGTTTGAGTTTATGGCTTGCCAAAAAGAAGTCCCTAAAAATCACTCCAGGCTTTCGTTAGATGCCCTTGAAAGGATACACTCAGGGAATAAGGCAAAACCAAAATGGTCACAGCCTGACAAAGAATGGAATCTGTCTTAAATCATCTCAGTCCATGGTTACATCTGTAACCTCCCCTCTCCTAACTGCCTAACAAAAGACAAGTAAGTCCTTTCTGTAGAAAGATAATGTCATCCAGAGTCCCTAAAGTTTTTCATAGACAATGTCTAAACCTCAAATAAAATTTATCTGTGTCAGGAGATGCCCAAAAGACCAAACACTGAGAGCAGGAAAAATTCATTAGGAACAAGTGTATAAGTGATCTATTTAGTAGATATTAAAGTTTAAAGACTTGACAATAGTGGTGACAAATATGTTTGGAAGAGAAATATTATGATGGAAAATTTAGCCAGAGAATTGACTATAAATAAAAGTCAAATGGTAATTTTCGATTGGAAAGCACATTAACAGAAATCAGTAACTCAACAGATGAGTTTAAGAGCAAATTTGACTCAGCAGAAGAGATATTTGGTAAAGCAGAAGCTAGGTCAGGGGAAAATATCCAAACTAAAGAAATATAAAAAGAAAATGAAAAATAAAAGTGTAAGAGACATACAGGACATAGGTACAAGATCTAAAATGTGTGTAATTGGAGAGAAGAGGAGGACAAGAGCATTGTATGAAGAAATACTGGATAGTATTTCCAAAGTGTAAAATATTCAATAAGTTCTATGAAGTCCAAACAGGATAAATCAAAGAAATCCACATATAGGCATATCATGGCAAACTGCTAAAGATCAAAGAGAAAAGATGAATCTTTTCCTCTGCCTTGACAGGAACAAGACCAAGGACAGAAGACAGTAGAATCATGTAATTAAAAAGCTGAAAAAAAATAACTGTCAATCTTGAATTCACTACCCAGTCAAAAGACCCTTAACAATAGAGGTAAAATAAAGACATTTTTGATAAATAAAAAAATGAGATAATTTATTGCTATTAAACCTTTACTAAAACAAATACTAAAACACATTTTTATGCGGAGAGAAGATAAAGAAGAAAATATAAATAAAAAGATAAATAGGTCATAAGTGAATATTGGCTATATAAAACAATGATAATATATTGTGAGGCTTAAAATATTTAAGAATTAAGATACATGTCAATAATAGTGAAAAAAATGGTAAGAGAGGTAAATGAAATTGAAGGATTATGTTCGTCTTTGCAGTGTTGGAGAAGTGGGAAAAGAAATAATTGTAAAAAGTGTGCATATGTGTGTACTAACAGAGAGAAAAATGGGAGAACATACTTGATTAACCAATTGTAAGTGAGGAAAGAAAAAGGAACAAAGGATTGATGGGACAAATGGAAATAAAATAATAAGAGTAATTTGATACCACATATATTAGTAATAACATTAAATAAAATTCGAAAGTATTACTACTCCAATTAAAAGACAAATATCATAAGATTGGATAAAAACACAGAACCCAACTGTATGATGCTTATCACATAAATATCAAAACGTAGAACAACTGAAAGTAAAAGGATGGATACATCATGGAAACATTAACCAACAGAAAGCTGTCATATGCTAATAGGCAAGGTCGACTTTAATGAAAGAAATAAATACTACTGGAGGTAAATAAGAACATTCCATAATGATAAAAGGGTCAACATACTACAAAGATACAGCATTTCTAAATTTGTGGGCTTACTGTATTCTCATAGCCTTGTCTCTCTCTCTCTCATACATATTTATATTTACATATATAATTATATATATATCTATATATAAAATCTGACAGAACTAAAAGGAAAAAATAAAATCTACAATCATAATGGAAGGTTTTAACATATCTTTCTTAGTTATAGATAAAACAAGCAGATGAAAATTGAGTAGAATATAGAGGATTTGAACAGGCAATTAACAAACCTTACCTAAATGTATGCCTAGAACATTGTGCCTCACATTTCTGAGTACCTTGTATTTTCAAGCATATATGGAACACTTACATATAAAGGGCCATAAAACAAATTTCACAAAATTACAAAGAATTGTAATTGTGTTTTCTGGGCATAGTAGATATAAGCTAGAATAATAAAATGATTCCTAGGAAATTCCTACATACTTACTAATGAATTAATTATTAATTCTTATTGATATTAAGAAACATCCATGTAAATAACCCACGGATTCAAAAAGAAATTAGAACATATTTTGAACTGAATGGTAATAAACATGACCTATTAAAATCTTGTGATATTTAGGCATGGCTGTGGTTAAAGAGGCATTATAGTCTTTAATTCATGTATTAGAAAAGAAGACTGAAAAACAATGATGTACGCATTCAAGAAGTTAGAAAAATAATAAATTATTTTTGAAACAGGTAGAAGAAAAACAATTTAGAAAACGTAAAACAACAGAACAGAAAATTATGTGTAATAGAAAAATTACGCTAAAGGTGTTTTTTAAAAACCTGAACAGGATTGATAAATTCCTGGTATGACTGCTTAAAAGAAAAAGCCAAGGCACAAATTAACAATGTTAGAAATGAAAAAGCAGACATCACTACAGAGCCTGTAGGAATTAAAAATATAAAAGAAGGAAATATGAACAACTGTGTGCTAATAAATTAGAACATTTAGAAAAAATAAGCAAATTTTATAAAACAAAACTTGCCAAAATAATACCAAGAAGAAATTGAAAATTTAAATAATACTATATCCACTAAAGAATGCAATTGATAAGATTGTTTTAAGTCTTTCCCTTAAAACAAAAATGAAAACAAAAATAAAACAACAAAAAATCTAACGTAACATCCCAGTCCCAAACTGCCTCATTAGTAAAATATTTTAAATATTTAGGAATGAAATAACACTATTTTACATACATTCTTTGAGAGAATAGAAACAAAAAGAATGTTTCTCAACTCATTTTATGAAGCAAGTCTTACCTTGACACCAAAATCTGACAAGGACATAAGAAATTCAAATTATAGGACAATCTTTCTCATAAATATAAATACAATAATCTTAAATAAAATATTAGCAAACTTAACTATATATAATTAAACTAATTCATTAGGAACAAGTTGGAATTATTCCAATTATGAAAGTTGATTTACTGCTAGAAAATAAATTAATATAATCTACTATTTTGGGGGGACAAATGAGGGAAAAAAATCATTTCAGTTTATGAACAAAAAAATTTGATAAAATTCAACATCTATTTATTGTAAACACTTTCAGCAACCTGAGATTGGAAAGGAATTTCCTTAATGTGATAAAGAGGGTATTTATTAAAAAATACATATAGAAAGTAGCATATTTAATGATATTGGATTCAAAACATTTCCTTCAAAAGAAAAACACTTCCTTCAAGATCAAGACTAATGTTTAAGCCGATTCTATAAGGCAAAAAAAAAAAAAAATTAAAAAGTTATAAGATTGGAAAGAAATAAAACTATTATTTTTCTCAGATGGCATGATTATGTACAAAGAAAAAACATTAAAATCTACAGATAACTCATTAAATTAACAAGTAAATTTATCATAGACTACAAGGTCAATACACAAAAATCAATAGTATTTCTATATACTAGTCATACTTATAAAATAAAATATTAAAAAATATGCTATTTACAATAACATCTGCCTTAGTTCGGGCTGCTGTAACAAATTACTGTAGACTAGTGGCTTAAACAGTGAACGTTTATTTCTTAGAGCTCTGGAGGTTGGATGTCTGAGATCAGGATGCAGGCATGATTGGGTTCTGGTGAGGGCCTTCTTCCGGGGTACAGGCTGCTAATTTTCGTTGTATCATTTCACAATAGAAAGAGATCTGGAGGGCTCTCTAGGGTCCCTTCCACCAGGGCATTAATCCTATTCATGAGGGTTCTACCCTTACAACCTAACCACCTTCCAAAGTCTCCACCTCCTGATATGTCTCCTTAAGGCTTAAGATTTCAACATAGGAAATCTGGGGTGACACATTCAATCCACAATATCGAAATAAAAATACTTGAAATAAATTTATTGTGAGCAAATTGAAATAACCAATCTGGAGGAAAATTTGGCATGATTTGCTGAAGTTCACATAGCATGCATACCCTTAAACCCAGAATTCTATTCCTATGTAAATAACCCACCAAAACTTGTGCAGAATAATGGACAAGTTTCATGTATTATTATTCACAATAGCTGTATGACCTCCAAACAAAGATTTTTCCTGGGCTCTATCAGGATCAGAAAAGAACATTTCATCTTTCATATGCAAAAATCATATTGGCTAATTGAGTTTTGGGGGATGAACACAGGTGAAAAGGTAGGAGTATTTCTTGTTTTTCTGTTCTTCAAGATGAATGTTGTTTGCTTAGAAGCAAAAAGGAAAATCAATCTGTCTGGATACAGCTTGTATCCCAAGATGTAGTAATCAGTAGTGAAGAAAAAAAACCTGTTCTTGAGTTTTCAGTCATTTGATATCTTTGTATTTCAAGCTATTTTTAACCTTAAAGCATTTAAACTTCTAAGTCATCTATTTAATATGTTTTGACCTAAGGATGAATGGTCCTTGGAAACTCTTTCAGTAATATTATAATTTTGATTACCTTTAGAGCAGTGTAGCAGAAGCCACACAGGCAGCAAATGCTCTGTTAAAAATGAAAAAAGATGCACTGCCATGTAAAAATATCAGGCAACTTCAAAGGCAACTAAGACATAAGTAATATAAAGACTTTCATTAGTAAATTCTCTGTTCTTTTATGTGTGTGTGTGTGTGTGTGTGTGTGTGTGTGTGTGTGTATGTCTGTGCGCACGCGCAACCAATGGAGTATTTGCAAAAGGTGTGGCTTTTCAAGGTTTCAGTTTAGGAAGTCATTTTTCTCACTTGTGGTAGGTAAACACAATTACCTATTAGTGTGCTTATGATTTTATGTGAATATTTTACTACGGGACATGGGCTGGGAGGCTTATTATCAGGGTGTTATTGTTGCTGTCATTGCTCCTGTTGTTGCAGTTGCTGTTATTACTATTTGTTTTTAAAGACAAATCATGGTTTTTCTGGTCTGGCTGCATTCTGCCTGAGTTCTTTCCAAGACAGAGAGAGAGAAGGATGATAACATAAAAACATCAAGGTCCCATTATCTGAGTTATTCTATAATTCTCTCCTGCTGACTTGGGAAAGTCGTTTAGGCTGCATTTGGATGAAATGAAGAAAAATGAGATACAATGAAGATTCACTCTGTCCCATCTGCCAGACTCTTGACAGAAGTTCAACCCTTGGCTTGTCTACTGCATTTCAGCTAATGAGACCATGGTTGTTTGATTGACTAAATGTCAGAAAAAAAGTATCAGCATACTTAGCTATATCTAAAATAATAAAGTTATAATGGTTTAATATGTTTTCAGCTTACAGTATCTTTTTATGTACATGAGTTCATTAGACTGTGAGATTCTTAAGGCAAGAGATCCTCTCTTTGTTTCCTTAATACCTAATACAGTTCCTTCTCTTCCGATGCATGAACACTATCCTGGATGTCTAGCATTATAGTCTTGCCTGCTTTTGAACTTTACATAGTTGGAATCATATGGTGTGTACTTGTTTGGGTCTAGATTTTGTCAATATATTTATGAGATTCACCCATGTTGTTTTATGTACTAGGAGTTTGTTCATTTTTATCACTGTATGGCATTCTGTATAACCAGAATGTCTAAACATTTATATATACATCATACTGGTAATGGACATTTTGGTTATTAGCTATTATGAATTATGATGCCATGAACATTTCCATACATGTTTCTTGGTGTATGTGTGCACAGATTTTTCTTATGTGTGTACCTTAGAGACAGAAATTGCTGGATAATAGGTTATGTTTGTGTTCAAATCTTGAAGATGGTGTCGCACATTTCAGAACAATTTATGCTCCTACTAGCAATGAATTAGAGTTCCTTTTGCTCCAATCTTTGCTACTCCTTGGTCTTGTTGTACTTTTCAGCTATAGCTACTCTGGTGAGCGTATAGACGTATTGCATAGAGGTTTCCATCAGCCTTTCCCCAATGAGTACTGAGGCTGAACATCTTCCCATATGTTTATTGGCCATTTGGACACCTTGTTTTGTGAAATGCTTATTCAAGTTTCTGGCCCATTTTTTCTATTAGGCTTCTCATCTTTTTCTTGTCATTATAAATATATTTTGGCTATTAGCCCTTTATTAGATGTTTATGTTGCAAATAACGCCTCTAATGCCGTAGCTTTCCTTCTCACTCTCAGAAAGATATTCTTGATGACTGATATTTTAAATTTTAATGCAGCCCAATTTGTTAACTGTTTCCTTTATGGCTAGTGCTTCCTTTGTTTTTTATGAAGAAATTGTTTCCTATTGCAAGTCATGAAGATGTTTTTCTAAGTTGTATTATAGAAGCTTTGTTGCTTTTACCTTACATATTTGTAAGGTAAATAATCCACCCGAGCTTGATATTTTTATGATAGTTTAAAGGACAGGTAACTGTTCATTGTTTTCCATATGGCTATCTAATTGACTCAACATCATTGAATGAAAATGCCATTCTTCCTTCATTATTCTTTGTATGTCAAATTGAAGTGTCTACGTGCGAGTGAATCTCTTTTCTGGGTTTTCTACTCTATTCTATTTATCTCTTTTTCTGTCCTTGCACCAGTGCTACCAGTCACAGTTACTGTAGGTTTATAATATATTTTGAAAGCCATAGAATACATTCTCCTACTTTGTTCCTATTATTGGGATTTATCTTGTCTATTCTGTCCCTTATTTCTTCATACATGTTTCAAAAATATTAAATAACTTCTCAGTTTCCACAAAATATGTTCTGGGACTGTGATTTGGATTGCTTCAAATCTATGGGTCAATTTGGGGGGAATTGAAATTCCTTACAAGTGAGTCTTCCAAATTATGGACATAGTAGACTTCTCCATTTATTTATGTCTTCTATATTTTTTCAAAAAATTTTTGTATAGTGTTCCTTGTAGAAGTTGTATGTATCTTTTGTTAGATTTATTCCTAGATAGTGATTTTTGGTACTATTGTAAATAGTATCTTTTAAAATATTTTATTTTTTAATTGTTTGCTGCATATTGTTTGCTTCATATATATGAAAAAATATTGACTTCATATATTGATCAATGTCCAGCAAACTTGCTGAACTTATTCATTAATTCTGGGATTTATCTAAAGACTCTTGACAAAATTATATCATGTTTAAATAATGACAATTTTCTTTCTTTCCAAATCTTATATTTTTGATATTTACATTTGTTTACATATTGTAGTAGTCAGTACCTACAGTAAAATGTTTAATAGAAAGAATGATAGTAGGCATTCTTATTTTATCCCCACTTGAAAGGGAAACCTTTTTAACATTTCACCATTTAGTGTCAAGTAGGATTTTTTGTAGATTGTTTTTATTAGTGGTTACCTACTAAAAACTCTTGTTAAGAATTTTTATTATTAATAGATGTTGAACTTTATTAATTGCTTTTGTGCAACTATTGATATGCTCATATAATTTTTTTTGAGAGATGGGGGTCTTGCTATGTTGCCCGGGCTGGTCTGGAACTCCTGCTCTCAAGCAGTCCTCCTGCCTCAGCCTCCTGAGTAGCTGGGATTACAGGCACAAACCACCACAGCTGGCTTTCATTTGAGTTTTCTTCTTTATTCTCTTAGTATGGTGAGTTATGTTGATTGATTTTTAAAATGTTAAAAAACCTTGCATTTCTGTAATACTAAAGTTGATCATGATGCATTATTTTTAATTATTCGATTCAGTTTAATATTTTATTTAATAACTTTTTTCATGATTACAGATTATTTTTCTTTAGGAAAATTCAGATATTCTGTTCCTTCTTTGTTTAGTTTTGGTAAATTATACTTTTATTTGAAGTGTTCATTTGGTATAAAATTTCAAATGTATGTGAATAAATTTGTTCATAAAATCCACTTCTTATCTTTTGTAATACCTGTGCTTATGTTTCCTTTTTCATCACTGACATTTACTTGTTTGTGGCTTTTTTTTTCAGTGATCATACTTGCCAGGGGTTATTAATTGTATTATTCTTTTAAAGAATCATTTTTTGTCTTTTTAAATACTTTCTATTTGATTTTTATTGTATTAATTTTAGCCCTTTTCTTTATTATTTAGTTTATTCTCATTTCTTTGGCTTTTATCTGTTATTTTTCTAATTTCTTAAGTTAGATTATCACTCTTCTTTCTTTTTTTTCTAATATACATATTTAAGGGGATAAATTTTTCTCAAGTATGGTATATCTACATCTCACATTTTTAAGATGTCATATTTTTATAATTATTCAGCTCAAATAACTATTGTGCTTTCTTTCTTGATCCATGAGATATTTTGAAGTGTATTTCTCAATTTCAAAATACACTGATTTTCTAGTTTTCATTTTATTATTTACTTTTTGCTAAATTGCACTGTGGTCAGAAAACATGTATTTGAAATGACTTTGATCAATTGAAATTTGTTAATATTTCCTTTATGGCCCAGCATATGGTCACTTTTAAGTGAGAGAGCTTGAAAATAATGTGTATTCTGCAATTCTTGGGTGTAACATTCTACATATGCTAATTTTTATTTGTGCATTTTGAATCTTCTCTGTCTTACTAATTTTTTTATCTGCTTATGTTGGCAGTGAGAAACATGTTAGAAGCTTACACTATGATTTTCTTAGAGTTTCTTAGTTTACTCAATTTATTTACTCATTCATTCAACAAGCAATTATTCTGCCCCCATCAAATTTCAGAAAATATAGCCTATGCATTGCGTTGAGGAAACTTTTGCTAATTAAGGAAAGTAGTTCAATTTTTATACATTTTAAGGCAATGTTATTCATTGCATACAAATTCGGTATTATTATATATATTCATATTGAAATAATAATACTTTTATTTTAATTAAGTGTTCAACTTTATCTTCGTTAATGTTTCTTGTCTTATAGTTTACTTCGATATTAATATAGTTACACAGTTTTTCTTTGGCTAGTCTTTGCATTCTCTCTCTCTATTTTTTCATTCTTTTAATTTCGCCTTTTCCTGTGAGGATTCTAAACACATTCACTTTTGGAATCATATTGAATCTGCAGTGTGGATTCATATGAAAGATAACAATACTTCTATAATACTTGATATACTAGGCCCTAGCATATAGTAATTCATTTAATCTGCACAATGACCCTATGAAATCAATGATTATTGTAGAATCGATGATTCTATTGTTATTATTAGGACCCTTGTTTTACAAATGGGGAAACTGATGCCCAAGGAGAAAAAATAATTTGCTCTAAATTGTACAGCTGGCAAGTGGCAGAGCCAGGTTGGAAGTCAGCAATCTATGTCCAGAGTCTGTTGTCTTATTTAGTATACCATGCCACCGCTTTAGGATGGACCCCAAACACAGTAGACGACAGGGGGATTCATGGACTTGCCACTGGTGCAGTCAGCCAAGCCTTGCGCTTAGAAGTGGGCCCTGTGCTTGCAGTTTAATGCTTTGTGGTCACTATATTGAAATCCTTAACTAATTTCAACTTTGGATCTGTGTTTTGTAAGTGAAGGTCTATGGCATAATGGAGCATGCTCTGAGGACTTGGAACCTCATTGCCTCCCTGGGATGGGCTCTTAGCCACCCACTTCCCGGACCCCACCCACGGACCGCTGTTGCCTCCCCACCAGATGTGGGGCTCGGCACAGGGAGGGTGGGGCCAGGCCCTGTACTCTGACGCATGGGAGGGTCCAGCACCTGTGGGGGTCTGTACACACCTTGTGAGTACACCCTGTGCAAACAGCACATCATCAAATAGCAAGTCAAAAACACCATGACAGATAAAGAGAAACCATGAAAGAAAAGTCTTGCTCCCCTTCTTTCCTGATTTCTGAAAAGGGGCCTTACATTTTCATTTTGTGCTATGACTATAAATTATGTCACTGGACCTGGTGGATGTTATTTGGTGTGTTGTTTGCTGAGACCACACTGTCATTATCTTTTATATCTTAAACATCTGTCAAATACATTTTTCTATTTATTATTCAAAATACACGATCCTCTCCCAGTGCCTACATACTATTTGCACTTTGCTTGGGTGTTCACAGTTTACTGAGCACAGCTATGTGTATTAGTTCACTTCTGCCACCTGAGCCCCCAGAGTGACATGAGAGAATAGTACCATCCCTACTTGGAAGAGAAATGAGTTACTCAATGTTTTGTACTGAATAAGTGGCTGAACTGGGGCTTGAACATTGGTGTTCTAATTATAAAACAGTTTTCTTTCCATTAAATCACAAGTCACTTTTAAGATGGCATCTTTTTGAATCTCAAAGAGAACAATTTTATGTCCAATATTGGCTCTGGAATTCCCACGTTGCCTCTTTAGAATAGCAATGTTTTAAGTACAAGCTTCTACTAGTGTGTTTTATTCACGTGGCCCTTTGGTGCCAGTTTTACAATGTTTGCAGCCACAGGCAAAGAAACGAGTAGCTGAAAGTGGGTAATTAGGATTGTACTGGGAGTTTTGGAAGTGGGCGTGAAGTCCTTAAAATCTGAACATCTGGTGGTTATACGTGGTGAGCAATAAATGATTAAAGCATTGCTGACACTGGTTTGCAAAAATATTAAATATATTTTAAAGCTTTAGTTTATGTGAGTTTTGTTTTTAAAAGGACCAGTTTTAAAAATATAATAATGTGACTAACCTACATGATTCACTTCCGCCTTGTTAGTTCATACTTTTTAGTATATCGAAATGTTTGTTTGAAGAAATGTTCATGATCATTGCTATGGCTACAATCCCTCCAAAGTACTGATGCTCCTCGACTTACGCTGGTGCTGCCCACCCACATCGTAAATTGAAAATGCCATAAGTCAAAATGCATTTAATACAGCTGACTGACCAAACACCATAGCTTAGCCTACCTACCTTAAACGTGCCCAGACGCACGTTAGCCTGCAGCTAGGCAAAGTGACCTGGCAACACAGCCCATGGCAGAGCGTGGTTGTTCACCCTCTCAGTCCTGTTAGGTCTGGTAGAGGGTAAACAGGTGGCAAGGGAGTGGCTAAGGGCACAGAGCAGGAACCAAATTGTAGCTAGGAACTGTTCCCTAGTGGGAACATACATAGCAAAAAGTTCATAATAACCTTTAACTGACCTAGACCTTATTACCATCTGATTAGCATAACATGGGTGGAGCTTCGAGAAGGATTCTGGGGAAGATGCACATGCAGAAAGGGAAACTATTATATAACCAACCTGTTATGTAACCTGTCATGTGATCTGTTATATAACACCAACCTGTCAGTCACCCCCAAAGCGGGAAATGGCAACCAGTCCTGCCAGGAGAAAGGCGGGGCAAAGTAGTGGGCTTATAAAAGGCAGCGCATGCTCAGTCTTCAAGGTCTTCCTCCACTCTTGGAGACTGACCTCTTCCACTCTCTCTGGAACGTATTTTCACTTCCTATAGCTTCCTTATGTACTTTAATTCTTTCTTTTATGTGATAAAACTGTTTGTATAAAATTGTTCTATGTTTGTGATCACTCCGTCATCAGCTGGACTGGGTACCAGTGCTCATTCTTGACACTGGGAACCGGGGGACCAGGGAACATCCATATAGACTAACGTAAGAGTCATGCGGCTGACGGGGAGCTGTGGCCACTGCCTAGCATCGTGACAGGATATCTGCTACATAGGTAGCCTGAGAAAAGATCAAAATTCAAAGCACTATTTCTGTGCGTGCATATCACTTTTGCCCCATCATAAAGTCACCCCGTCATTAAGTGGAAGCATCATAAATCAGGGAGTGTCTGTATGTCCAAAGATTCTTCCTCATAAAATCACTTTGAGGTCTTCCAGATTTAACACTGAGAACAGTGTTGAGATGACTGTTATTTTTATAGTGCTGCCTCTTTACTAGTTATATATACCTGGGAACTCAATTCACTTACTACCTGTAGATACCATTAACACAACAAAAGGCAAATCATTTTAAAATATAATAATTCTGTATTAATAACAGAATAACAGTGGAGTAGCTTGATTCCAAAATTATTTTTCCTGAATATGTTATTTTATAGTACACACAAAAGTTATGCTATTTGGGCTGTTTTCTGGCAGAGTGTAGTGCATAATGGAATAATTGCATGAATTGAAACTCTCGCCAAGGTTCTTGAACGTTACCTTTGGAGTTACCTACTGGATTTAAACAAAACAAAACATGTTTAATTTTTCCCAGAAAGGAGAGTAGAACCAGCAGTTAAAATAAGGAAAATTCCTTGTGATTATAACAAAATGTTCAGAAGTTGAACCAATTGATCTATGGAGCAGGGAGGAAAGTTTTGAAGCTAGGGTCATAAAATATCATTGGGATTCTAGAGGTGGTCATGGAAGACAATTTGGCCGGCCCTGCAGGATTCTAGATGTTGGACTAGAACAGACTACATGCGATAAAGAAGTTTGGAGACTAGCCAGTGGTCTCTGTGAGTTTGATTTTGTTTCATTGCTTGTTTTTCTTTCTCTTATTTTATCAAAGTTAGAAGATGCTAACGGCTCTTAGGAAACAGAGAGTTGGTGAATGAGGAGTCACGGTAAGTCAGGTGTTAGGTAACGTGAGCTGGTTGACAGCAGAAGAGTACTGTGGATAATTTGTTTAATGCCTTTCTGTGGATCAAGAATTTCTGAGGTCATGGCTGTGTATTGGAATAAAGAACAGCATCTTCTCACCTCCCCCCTGCCCCCCACCCCCACCCCGCCGACACGCTAAGTGTACTTTTATTAAAGCTGTTGGAAAGGAATTTAGTCCAAAATCTTACAGGCAGTCAAAGTCAGTGTAATATGAGTGGAAAGCCCTTAGGTTGCTCAGATCCCAGTCTTGTGCTCGTGGTGCCTGCAGAGGCCTGTGGTGTGTGAAGTCTGCTCCGGGGCCGGCTCCACCCCGGGGCCGGCGTGTCCTCCACGCTGCTGCCCTCCCGGGCCAGGCCTTCTGGAGGTGCGCTCCTGCCACCGTCCGGGATCCGAGCTCGGTGCTGCTGCCGCCGCACACCTCCAGGTCTGTGCTTGAGTCCTGATCCTGTGAGCAGTTCTGTTCCCGCCTAGCATGGGTATCCTCAGTAGAGAAGGATACCTCCACTGTGGAAGTAACCTGCATTCTGCTTATAACACGTGGTCGAATTTACTCAGGGGAACAACAACAACACTTTCTTTATTCCTCCAGCACATTTTGTCTTGCTCCCAAGGTCCTCGTTGCCTCAGTGGTGAGAGTGGGAGGATGTAAGTTCGCAGGTACAGGTAAGCTGGTGTCTTCCAGGTCAAAGCCATCTCTCCAACCGAAAGTCCGACTCCCAGCCAGGGTCATTTCTTCCGCAGACGGCACTCCGACCCTCCTCCTCCCTAGGAAGGGACTGGGGCACAGAGGGAGCTTCCCTTTCCCATGGCTGTCAGGGAGGGACCCGTGGTGCCCCTGCTGTCTTTGAAAACTCGCTGTCCCCTGCAGCATCCCACAGTGGCTGTGCCTGCATGGGTGCCTCTGACGTGTGCCAGCATTGCCTCGAGTTGGAGGAACCATGATGGAGCCAGTGTTTGTTGCCCATGCCTCTGTCCTCAAGGTCCCCACACTCGTGCTGCTTTGGGCTGCTGGTTTGTCCAGGGGACACTTTCTCCAGCCAATGGCCAATATACCCAAACATGTCCTCCTGCCAAGCAAGAGGGTTCTCTGAGTGATAGTCCACATCCTCAGCTACACTTCAGGGAGCAAACCTCTGTGTTCTCAGAGGCCAGATAGTCTATCTGGGTTTTGGTCTTTGTCCTCCTGTTCCCAGAGCATTTGGTCCTGAGGGGCACTCAGGACTGGCCTTCTGTGCCCTCTCTCTCCCCTTCCTCCTTGGCTTCTTTCTGATGGGACCGCCCTCCATCCCAGCCCCCACTCTCCCCTGCTGCTATTTCCAGCTTGGAGTAGCAAAGACAGAAGGGACAATTCAGGAACAGGAAAAAGATCACCAAGATGGGGAAAACACTTTAGGAGATGTTTCACAAATATATTTCTTTTACTTGTCCTATTACTTTGTTTTTATTCTCCACTTTCTTATTGAATTGAGGATGTTCTCTGTGCCATGTTTAAGAAGTGGTGGGGAGTGTACCCCTCTCACTCCCACCCTCTCCCCACCCCATCTGCCTGGCACTGGTCTCCTGCACCCAGGCCCCATCATGGTTAACCACATGCTGAAAGGACAGGCCCAGTGAATCCTGCCAGAGATACCCTGTGGATCAGTCTCAGCATTGATCAGCATTGAGAATATACACAACTACATGTGGAATTTATTCTTTAATCTTCTTCTAACAAAGTTACGTATAAAAGGTTATTTTTGAAGTCCTCATAAGAGAATGCTTCTGATCATGCCTAATTGAGCGCATGCATGGTCTTCTTTTTCTTCTCGATTCAATAGGCCTTAGGGGAGGAACTCCAGAACAGTAAGGGAAGGGCAGTGCAGCCACACATCCATAGCTCCTGCAGTAGCAATGGTCTGCTGGATAGTAAGCTCAAGATTCAAGAAGAAAAATATTCCTCAGAGAATACTAATCTATCACATGAATAAGTAGGGAAAGCACTGTTAAACAGTCCAAGAGAAAAGACCATTTTAATACCGTATTTCAGAATCTGCAGAATCAGAGTGATAGATGTGCCAATTTCTCTCCTTGCTCTAACCTAAAACAGTCACTTGGGAGCAGCGTGTTGTTTTAGGCAGCGTCATGGGCATATGCTGATACGCTGTGGGGGGTTGTGCCTTGGTGTTAGAGCCACAGAATTCTCAATTCTAATCCCTGCTTGTCACATGGTAGCTCTGCGAGCTTTGGTAAATCAAATGATTTGAAATCACGTGATTTCTCTGTGCTTCACTTTCTTCTTCACCTTCTGGGGATCTCGTAAAGATTAACAGAGTTAACACACAGAGTATCTAGCTAGCTCAGTTTATGGCAGCATGTGGCACATATAGATGCTCAATAAATGTTAGCTCCCTTTCTCACCTTCCCCTCCTTTGAGTTGCTTCATTTACCTAAAAATAACACATCATCTTGCATTTATAAAGAAATAGCTTTCCATGGATTTAGATTGCTCTTTCTCACATCAGGACTGATAGCTGTTGGTTTAGTAAGCAAGGCTAATCCTATCCTTAGACAGGATTGGAAATTTGATTTTAGCTTTGAACTCTGCCCCCAGAACTGCAACTTTAACATCAGGTCGCTTACAGAACAAACCACTTTCCAATGTGTAAGATGTCTTTCTATATCTGTATTTTGGAAACAGTGGAGCTTGTAGTATTTGGAGACAACACAAAGCACTTGTGGCAAAGGTGGCTACTGTCTACCAAAGCTTCATGTTTCTTCTCAATGTGCAGATGGAGGTGGTTGGCCAGCCAGGACCCACACTCCTCAGATGTTCCTCCATCTAGGGGAGCTGGGCCTGTGGTCTTCAATGACGGTGTTAGAGCAGAGTGCTCTGTGCCCCTCTGATGGAGGCTGTGGACAATCAAGGTGCCCTCTTCACACTGTTTTTACTCTCTCATCTGATATTGGATGTTGATGCTCAGGTTGACTTTGGAGACCATGTCTTGAAGGTGGCTGAGTTTCCATCATACCAAAAGATACATAGACTTCCCCTAGCAACCCACCAGGATTAATTAGCAACCTCTGTGATTCTAGGGCTCTAACCCCACCGCTGCTGCTGCTTGAAGGGACAGACCAAGCAGTATTGGGAACCAGTGGGCAGGGAGTAGGGTCTGGTTCCAGGGAAATTGAGTTTGAGCAGATGCTATGGATTAAGTGGTGGAGGGACGAAGGGTAGACTACTCAATCCACTCACCTCATTGTAAAACACTCATTTCGTAAATAAGTAATTTGACATTACAGTGTTCTTACATTAGTTTTAGGGGCTTTAGTAATGTGACTCTACTCTGAAGAGATTAACATTATCTCGGTGTGTTAAAAACATCCCATTTCTCAGTGGTCAAGTGGAGAGCCACACCTAGACAGTGGTGCTCTCCCCAGGACAGTATGTTATATGTTACTTGAGAATCAGAATGTAAAGTGAGGACTATGAAAATCATGCAGTTGTTTGTATAAAACTTCAACTTTAAGACTTGCTGAGCATAACTAAAGAAATGAATGAAAAGAAAGTCTATCAGACCATAGCTGAGTATTCAAGCCATCATCTTCTTGAAAAAAAAGATCAACTGCCTCCTTCCCTAAACACACACACACACACACACACACACACAGCCTGAAGGGACTACTTCTACTACTAACTACTAAAAATCTAAAATGATTGTCTTTAAAACAACTTAAGATTGTAGGGCTACCAATTCCTTCCCATATTCACTAAGCAAAGGGGATGCATTTCCATTTTACTGAGATAACACATGACGGTTTGCTACGTAGTAACACCTGTAGCGAAATCCCTGTTTAGCCTTGAGCCTGGATTCTGGAGAATTAAAAGAAATAATTTAAAATAAAGTGAGTGCTTTTTGGTAGCGCAAACGGAAACCCTGTGCGTATGGCAGTAGCAGGTGTGAACAATTTCATTGTATTTCACACTTTTGACGTTGGACTTCCCACTCCCGAGGGCAGCCTACTGAGGTAGCACAGTCGCGCGCGGTCTGCTCCCGAGGCTGGCTGTAGGAGTAGTGAGATGTAGTCATTGCTGTTGTTGTGAATTACAAGTATTTTGAGATGTTTGATCTTTTTATTTAAACAAAAAGGTTCTTCTGTAGGCGGGAGACCAAATGTTATGCAGCAGATATAGCTGGGTAGGGCATGTTGATAGTGACTGACGTTGTTATAGTGGTTTACGATTTATTTTAGGTTCATTACACACAGGAACTTTTTATTTGCATTTTGAAGATAAAAATAGATTGAAACTGTTCATTTAAATATGGGGTTTCTAAAGCATAACATAAAATGCATATAATATTAATTTTTATTCATTTAGTTATTAATATTTTTAACATTGAGAAACACTGATATACTTTCCAGTAGTGTAATCTGTGTTTTAGTCAGTAGGTAAGGAAATCTGCCCTGTTTTGGAAATTAATCCCTGCATTATGTCTTGTGCCATCTCTGTGTCTCCAGGAAAATATAATATAGACTGAAGATAATTTGTATGTGCTTTAGAGAAGCAGCAACCAAACAAAACCAAACAAACAATGAGACAAACCCCAAAAAACTAGAAAGGTGTTAAGGAAAAAATGACATTTATTCAATTTATTATTTAATCTTGATAGTTTTGAAACAAACATTATGTAGAAATTTCACTTGCATTATGGAAACAAGAAGGGAAGCTGAAAAGAAAAAAAATGTTTCATAACTCCAATTGTTTTTTTCTGGAAGCAAATGAAAATCTTAAGTTTTCAATATAAACATGCTTGGCAACTGTTCTAAAAGCCCCGAGGCTCTTGGGAATGATGACAGCTCTTCATCTTCCTCAGTCAACTGCAGCCTTCATTTGGATGAAATGACTTACCCTGACTTTCCACCATCTGTTGAGTCAGTTATGACCTAAATATTTGCCAAAAGTTAAAACTTTGCTTCACGCTTTTGTACAATGTCATTCCAACGAGAAAAGAATTTTCGGGTTTTGCCTGAAAGTCCCTGAGAATTGACACAGAACAAACATGCGTGGCTTCCCTAGCAGCTGGGAAACCCTAACTCCCATTCACCTGGCAGATGTGTATGGACCTTCTCCTCCTTCTCCTTCTCCTTTGTGTTTTGTCTGATCCTATGTGTGGCCTCCACCCTCATCTTAATTTTCTTTTTATTTTAAAATTACTTCAACAAATAGAAACTCATTCCTACTCCGTCTGAAGCAGACAAAGGGAAAGGTGCCTGGGAGAAGTGGGAGAAATCTGTCTTCCTTTCAGTTATCCTTTCCTCTCTCTGCGGCCCTTTTGTTCTTGGGAACTTGAATCTACAGTGTTTTTGAGTTGAGCACCCAGAGGAAAAAGGGATGCTTAAGGCAGAAAATTTAGGTCTCATTTTCTCAGAGAGCACTCTCCTAAATGGCGCTGTGTTTCACTGCGCTGAAATGTCGCTGTAGCTGGCACTGTGGATGCCCTGCCACACACAGCACCCCGCCCCCCCGGTCTCCCCAACCAGTGCCCTCCAGCTGCATCGGAGGGCTCAGCAGGGGGGCAGCTTTCCAGCCCAGCTCCAGTGTGTCTTCTCTGCCTGTTGGCTTCTAGCTTCCTACTGCACAGCCTCAAGCAGCCAACCTGGAGGTGGTGGCAAAGTGGCCAGGGAGGGGGTTCATCTCCAGGGAGCCCTCCTGATCCTCTAGGGACAGATTCTGAGGACTGTCCCCAGAAGGATTGAGGCCAGTTGCCCACAGAGGTAACCAACTTGCTATTACACACCTTACTGAATTTTCTTTCATTCCTGATACTCTTACACACTTCTTCCACTTCCTCCCTGGTGCTTCCTGGGGTCACCCCCAACTACCTGTGCCCACGTGCTTTGCTTAGTTAGGTTCTGCCCTAGGAGGAATCCAAGCTGGGATGGTCACTGCACTCAATATCACTGAAGATAGAGGGACCTGGAAACATTTCATTATGTGAACAACATCCACGTGGTTCTGGTACACACATGTTAATGGGATTTCCTAATGGTATGTCACATTTAGATAGTGCTTTACGGTTAACTACAAGCCTTCGGGGACATTATTTAATTTGATCCTTAGAGGTTAGTAATGCATGCAATTATTATTAACCTTTACATATAAACAGTGTCAGGGAGGATGAATGACTTATCTAACATCACAGAGAAGATCTGCAAAGAAAACCTATGTTTCATTTTATTATGTGACCATATGTGTGAAATCCTATCCTACAGTTAACACATTTGTCCTTTACTGTCAAATTTTGAGAATTTTACTGATTTTAGTTTGGTTTTACCTGCTGCCTTTATATTGGCTTTCTAGTTGAAGGCCTCAAAAATGGTAATATAGTTATTTCCCACTTTTCCCAGTGAGGAATATAAATGAGCCATTTGATTTTGTAAACTGCAGCCATAAGCCCATGCCTATGTACAATGAGCAAGTGATATAATCAAAAAGTGAGTGATATAATCCCTGGAAATAGCTCATTAATTGGAAAGCTCTGTTAAATGGTTGTGTGATGATTCTTTTCTCTTGTTCCCAAAGCAACCCCCTAGGAGAGATGGGGATGGAGGTGGATGGGGTGGGAGTGGAAAGAGAAGATGGAATTATGTTTAGCAAAAAGAAGCAAATCTTGGGTGATTCATTTCAAATTGCCTATGAAGACTGTCATCTCACAAGAAAGCCTATTCTCACAAGACATCCCGACCCACTCTTCAGGATATTAAAGGAAAAATTCCTTCAAGATAAACATTTCATCTTTGCGCAAGGCATAGCACTTATCTTCCTGAAAAAAACTAATTCGCCACATCTGCAATTCTTAATGCTAAAGCCTCAAGTTAAAACTACAATGAAATTCTCAATACTTTCCTAAGCAATTAGGAGGTAAAATTCCATGTGCAGCCAGGACAGAAGTGTATATTACTAGCATGTTAGTGTACACAGAATGCTGGAATTTATTCCCTAGTCTTAGGTAAATATAAAACAAAGTCTTTTAAGTTTTTTATAAAACTCTCTATTTTAAAGGTGGCTTCAGAAACCTCTGAAAAGAAATGAATAAAGTCACTGTTGACAAAATTTCAAAAATAAAGACAAGTTTTATTCCTAAACCTCCAGCATATTTAACTTTCTGGTTTGATTGAAGTTGCAGTTTGGGTTTTGTAGTGAAGAGTAATGATGTTAACCACAAGGAACATAAAAGTAAACATAAAATCTGCTCTAAAAAGAAGAACAGTAAATACCAATCTCTTTATTAAGCAGAGGTCTTATACTTGATGTCTTGTTAACTTTTATTTGAAATCTTCCTGGGATAGATTTATCTTTATTGTCCATGGGTCTTGAGGGTTACCTGTACCTTTTGTCTCTGATTTCATATCTAATATTATAATCATATCAGAATATCAGGGCTTTTTTTTACTTGTTTGTTGTTTTGTTTTTATTTATTTAGGGTTAGGAATGTGGGTATAGTAATATATTGGGACTTTGATTTCCTTCCCTTAGGATAAAAAAAAAAACTAGCTCGAAAGAGGTTTTTATTTCTGGGAAACATAAAAGAGAAAGAAATGTTTTAATGGAAAATTTCCAACCTCCTCTTCTTTTAATCCAGAGTCGGGAAACACTTTTAAAATTAGGATCAGATTTGATACATATAGTTGTGTAGGTAGGTGAAAGAACTGAACTGAACTTGGCTGGAGACTTAAATGAAAGTCAGAGTTGAAAAAAATATTTTTCTTCGAATGAAGAAAGTGGAAGCTTTGCATTCATATTGCTAATTAACTCAAAAATTAATTGAATAGTTTTTTCTGATGTTTTCTTAAATAAATCTTGTAGGAATAAGATGGCTTTTGCTATATACAAGAGTAGAATTATTTGAAAATTTAAGTCTAACAGGTCAGATAAAGGTTAGAGTTAGTCCCTGAAAATGTTACTACAATTCCTTTCTCCCAAGATTTTTTACTGCCTGTGAGATTTCGGGATACAGCAATGTTTTCATTCACTTGCAATATTTTCACAAGATCCAATTTCATTTCTAATAGTACTTGTTTGACTTCAGCTTTGGAAAAATCCCACTGTTGTATTTGTAAAAGACAGATTTTTATTATGAAAAAGGAGAAATTTTCAATTTTATATTTTGACAGGTAGAAAGTCTTAGAACAAAAGAATTAACATTTATTTGCCAGCATAAATGCAAAAAGTCTCTAGGGGCTTCTTTTTTTGGGGAAAATATATTTCAATCAACCTGACTGTTCTGCTAAGGAAGGAGTGAGTTCTTTTTGATTTAGTATATTCTGAATGTAATGTCTAAGAGGAATCTCTGGAGAGAACAAGGCCATTATTTGTGATCTAGCAGTTGCATGATAATGATGAAACCGCCTTCCTGTGTTTGAAAATATGCCTCATACATCTTAGCTAAATTTTAGAATAGAGCAAAGGTTTGCATTGCCTGGTGTTCTGAAGCAACTTTGAATTGGGAGCACTTATTTGAATTTCTATGCCGGTGTTGCCACTGATTAGCCATGTGAAGTTAAGTGATTCAGTTCTTCTGGGTCTCCATTTCTTCATCTATTATGCGATGAGGCTTTGTTCAAATCTTCACGGTGCATCCCACAGGCAATATCCAATACTCCATAATGATTTTTTCAAACGTGGCAAAGCTAACACTTACACAATCCATGGTCATTGCTCTCAGATTCTTTAGCATTTTTCAAAAGAAGACTTTGAATTCTATATTCAAATCAGATGTGAGAAATATTCGCAATTATCTATCAGACAGTGTTATTTTTTTCCTCTTACTGACTAATCCCACAGGAAAAGAATTAACATAATAGAATTCAAGTCATCCTGAATCTTGAATCTAAACAATAGCTTCAGAAAAAAACCGTAGCAGTGGGAGCTGTTTGGAGGCAGCGACAAAGATCATGGGAACTATAGAGGCAAAGTCAGAAATAAAATTTCTTAAATAAGACCTAAGCACAGTCACAAAGGAAAGACTGAGAATTGTTCCTACATTAAAATTAAAAACTACTGCATGACAAGAGACATCAGAACAAACTTAAAAGACCAAGGACAAATTGGAAGATTTTTGTAAGAAATATAACTGAATGGATTACCACTATATGTGTATATGTATGCATATATAATTCATAGACATAAACACATAAGTTCCTACAGAAAAATGAATAATATATATTTGAAACTGTAAGATGTAAAGATGGTCATTAAATAAAAAATATTCATCCTTTGCTAATTCAAATAATTACAAATTCATATTTCAGAAAAAAACATCTATTACCTATTAGATTGGCAAATTTTAGGAAAAAATGGTAATACTGTTGCCATTGATGTAGGAAAAAATCTTTTGGTAGAACTAGAAATGGGTACAATATTTCTTGGCATTTAAGCAAATATGTCAAAAGAACTTAAAAGAGCATACCTTTTGATCCAACAATTCTATTTCTTAGGAATTTATTCTAGGAACTAACTGTTAAAATACAAAACTATGCATGGTGATTTTTATAGTATCATTTATATAAGCAAAATGTGGAAATGACCCGAATGTTGAAAATAATAGCTAAATAAATTATGGTACCTCCGCAACATAAAATACTACATAGCTCTTAAGAACCATGATATGTGCATTTAATAGAATAAATCATTTATATATATCATCAAGTTTTTAAAAGTTACAGATTATAATGTAGGCAGGACAGAATATTTATTAGAAAAAGAAGAAGAAAAATGGACTCATACTCATTTGCTATAGCTGAATAGAAAAAAGGTTGAAAGACAAAAAACCAAAATGAGCCAACCAGTTGTCACTGGGCTTTACATTTTGGATTATTTAAATCTTCTTTTTTGTGTGTACCTATATTTTCTAATTTTTCTATAGTAAAAATACATTCTTTGTAAAATGGAGAAAATAAGTATAATAAAATTTATACCATGTAATTCCATTTTTAATAACTTTCTTAAGCAAATATTGGGTGCCGTAGAAAGGACTTTTATGTAATGATGTTTACCACAATGTTGTTTGAATTAGAGAAAATATGGGAGAAAACCTAAATATCCAATGAGAAATGATTAAATAAGCCATGGTACCTCCATGCAAGGGGATAATTATTTTTACTAATATAAGAAAATACTATTTCATGGATGAGCGAAATATAGTAAGATCCCAAGTATGAACATAAAAAAAAATTTACTCATTACATAAAGTGGAAAAAAAGGTTGGGTAAGCGCACACACACACACACACACACACACACACACACACACACACCACTACATGCCTGCCACCACCCTCTAAACACACAAACATTCAGACAGGCCAAAAATATTTATAGTGTTCATGTCTGCTTGGTGGGGATTGTGAGCAGTTTTGTCTATTTTATGTGTTTGCATTTTCTAAATTCTCCACCTTGTGTACTTATCACTACTTTAAAACACCCCAGATCACACTTGATGCCCTTAATTCCCGGCAGAGGCTTAAGGGTGATAAGCAAAAAAGCTATACCATTACACAAACGTCTTGCCGTTGAGTGACTGTATCTTCCTCTCCCTACTCTCCACACTCTCGCTCTTCTGCTGTCACCTCCTTCTCTCCTTCTCCTACTTACTTTTAGCATGGCTACATTTTTTTAAAAAAATTAGTTTTTAGAATCATTTTCATAAATGGTTAAGCAAATACTTTTCCATATCGCTTCACAGAGACTATACACACTATAGACTTTTGGTGAGTATAGCGTAGACACGCTAACATGCCAAGTGAACAGGGAAAACTGCAGTGGCTAACTGGCAGTTCTAGAGCTCTCTGACAAAAGGGTAGAAACCTCTATGGTAAAGAAATTGAGTTGAAGGCTTCATTTATTTGTTCATATTTTTTTGTTTTTATTGAAAATAGGTTTAGCTTGTATTTCCCTGATGATTAGTGATATTGAGTACCTTCAGGGAAATGCGAATAGGGTGATCACATGGCAGTAATACTCTCCAGGGATTAGGGGGATTTGGTGGGGGGTACACCCACAACTAAAGGACACAGGGAGCATTGTAAGGGGGGAGGGCATGCCTTTAACCCTCGCTTGGGTGAGGCAAAGACATAAAGTGTAACCATAATGTTTGTACCCTCATAATACCCTGAAATTAAAAAAAAAAAAAAAACTACAATGACATATCACCTCACACCTGTTAGTATGGCCATTATTTAAGAGACAGAGGGAGAGAGACAGATAGATAGATAGATAGATAACAAGTGTTGGGGAGGAGAAGGAGAAATGGCAACCCTTGTTCACTGTTGGCAGGAATGTCGATTAGTGCCGGACACAGTATGGATGTTCCTAAAGAAATTAAACACAGAACAGGAGTACAGCTTAAGCTAATATTTAATACCAGGTATTTATACTTGCCTAAGTGTGTGATGCTTTATTGGGAATAAACTCAAATAAACGTACGTGCATTTGGTGTCATCTTTGCACTTTGTGTTTGGGGACATGACGACTTGTCAGCTGCGTGGACCTCTGGCTGTTTTGCTCTGTGCTCATTGAAGGACTTGCAGGGCTGTAGATAAAGGCCATGTGTAAAGAAAAACTTTTCTTACAATTATGAACAGACCAAATAGAAACAGAAAATGTTTTCCCCATGTTTACCATTAAATGAAATGCACAGCAAATATAATTGAATATACCGGTATGTTCACCACATTAAAAAATTTTGCCACAACAGAGCATGCCTTTGCTGTTGGACATATGGCTGATTTTTGTCTTTCATTTCTGTGTTTCCTAAATTGTCATTTTATTTTACTTTTGTAATAGAAAAAAGACTATATTTTGTCTTTTCTGTTTCAAACTTTTTGCTCAAGTGAGAGAAAATGACCACTTTCCATAAGATGATTTTCTTATTTAAGTTGTCCTTGGAAGTACATCCAAGTGGTCACTGTAATTGACTAAGAATTCTTTCACTACAGGATTGTTTATTGCATCAATTTTGTGTGTCTATGTCACACTATTAGCACGCAAAATATTTTTTTAATGTGGTCTTTATTTTGGAAACTTCTAAAGTAATTATCTATCTACCTTCTGTCTTTTACAATTTGGTTTTGATTTTCCCTGTCAGTGATGTTTCTCAATCAATATTTCCTCCTTGGAAGAACCTGTGGTGTCACAATCCTGTTGAAACTATAGTGCCAGGCACATAGAAGATATCCAATGAACTCTCCATACACATCTAATTGTGTCTTGTATTGTTACCTCTGATTTTGTTGAAAGTTATTTGACTGATACTAAATCCTAATATAGATGATGCGAAATCCTCTAAAAGTGCAATTTTACATAAATTAATAAGGGATTCCTGGGCCTTGCTGAGCAGTATCCTCTCTTTTTGAGAACACCCTGCACTGTTGTGGGGTAGTCCTCTCTGGTCCACCCGTGCTCTTACCTTCTCACCGAGCCGTCACCTGTCAGATGTGGACACCCACTGCCTTGCACCTTCCTCAGGGTTGCTGTATTTGGCTCAGGACTTGTATTTTATAAACTTTACACACACTTTTTGTCTGGACAGACTGAATATTTCAAAGTCTTAATTTTCTCCCTCCTTGGCCCCGCGGTGGACTGAGACGGAAGTGCGGTTTGATACGGAGGGCAGGACACTGCACGGGCCCGGAAAGACGCCCTCCTTCTTCCCCAAGCACATCTCGAGAGATGTATAGCTGACTTTAAAAAATATGTATTCTTGTTATGGTTAAAAGAGTATAATGTTTACTTAGCTTTTTTTTTGAAGGTTGTGAAAGTCCGAGATAAGAGAGAAAATTATCATCAGTTACTTAAGAAGAGTTTTACAGGGAAACTCGCTGAGAGTCTACAGATGTCTAGTGACAAGATCATGCCTTGCATTCTCCTAGTGGTTTACATTTCCCAAAGTATTTTCATATATACCACTTCATTTTCACTTTTCTACCCACCTAGCAGAGTAAGAAGGACTGATATTATTTTCAGTTAAAGCTCAGAAAACTGGAGCAAGAGAGGTTTTGTCCTAAATGAGAATAGGGACGTTGCCTGTTTGGTTCATGGTGTATCTCTGAAGTGGAAAATTGGAAAATTCCACTAAAGTGGAATTCTTAGAAAATTCCACTACCGGGTTTTTCTCCCTTGCGATCCTTCCCTGGGCCTCCTCCTCTGCCCTTGTGACCTTCCCCCCAACCCCACAGCTGCCGCCCTCATAAATCACCTGTAGCAATTAGTGTACCAGGCTGTAAAGTAGCTTAGGACTCTGCCTCACTAAAGTTAACCCTGTTGTAACCGTGCCCCTCCCCCTTAAGCAGAGTGTATAAAAGACTGCAATGCTCTTTGTCTGGTGCTCAGAATTTGGGGAGAGCAAATTCCCCTCTGGGCCAAATTGCTGGCCGGCGTGAAGTATAAAACCTGTTTTGCCAAATCTCTGAGTGTGTCTCTCGGTCTATTCCCGGTCAGCCCTGCTGTAACATCCCCAATGCCTACAACAGTACCTGGAATATATTCAGTTTCCCCTAGATCTCTGTTAATAAACAGAGAAAAAAGTTAGCAGGTTTCATAGTCAGGACTAGCATCTCCCAAACCCCTCCCCAGGGATTCACATTTCTGGTCCGGAGTTTCTTTCTTCTCACCACTTAATTTTTAGAATAAGAGATTAAATACCTGTCTTTGAATGACAGACTAAATAAACAAATAAACAACAAAAGGTATTCAGAAATAATATTCTGGATTATCCAAATTTTAACTGAAAAATGTTCTGCCTTCTATTTGTGGACTTGCCCGTGTGTAGGATGTGGTTACTGAAACTCCAAGTGCCTGCTTTATTATGTGAACTAAAATAAAATGTTAAGCCCCCCAACTGACTGAATGGACCCCAGAGATACCCTAAGGTTGAGTTGCTGGTTGTGAGAAGGGAAGTCACACTTGCCTCATCATGCCCCCTCCCTTCTTGGAAATACCCTTTATAACTCAGTCATAGGCCTAAAGCCACGGAAGACAAAGCTTAAACCACACCTGCAGGTCCTCAATTTATATAATCACTTGAGTTAGGGTATATGGCTGATGGCTTGTCTCTGATTAATAGACTTCTTTACCTTAAAATATTCCAAGCCGGCTGGGCGCAGTGGCTCACGCCTGTAATCCTAGCTCTCTGGGAGGCCGAGGCGGGCGGATTGTTTGAGGTCAGGAGTTCGAAACCAGCCTGAGCAAGAGTGAGACCCCCGTCTCTACTAAAAATAGAAATTAATCGGACAACTAAAAATATGTAGAAAAAATTAGCTGGGCATGGTGGCACATGCCTGTTGTCCCAGCTACTTGGGAGGCCGAGGCAGGAGGATTGCTTGAGCCCTGGAGTTTGAGGTTGCTGTGAGCTATGATGACACCACGGCACTCTAGCCCGGACAACACAGTGAGACTCTGTCTAAAAAAAAAAAAAAAAAACGAAAAACATTCCAAGCCTTTAGACAAAGATTCATTTCTTTAACCAATTACAAATCAAAGAGTCTTTAAACCCAGTCCCCTACACTCCTCACTTTGAGATGTCCCACCTTTTCGGGCCAAACCAATGTATGCCTTCCATGTATTGATGTATGACTTTATGTGTAGTTCCTGTCTCCCTGAAATGCGTAAAGCCAAACTGCAACCTAACCACAGTGAGTCTACTTGCTCAAGGATTCTTGGGCATGGCTCTGGGCCATGATCCTCAAACTTGGCTCAGAATAAACCTCTTTAAATTATTTTACAGAGTTTGGATTCTTTTCCGTTGACAGTTAAGACCTGTTGATATGCATAGATTCAGCGATGTCAAGGCAGGTTTATAGACACAAAAGGGAAGTAAATGTTTGGTAGCCAAGGTACATTTAAAAGCCAGTCAGGAGCTGCGCGATCTGCTTACCTAACCGCCTTTGAAAATAAATCAGTAATCAAACAAAGAAAAAGTTTGTGGAATCTGAACTACTTGTCTAGCTCACATCCACCTGATCATTGCCAATGTATCACTTTATTTGTACTGGCAAAATTTAATGAACAGATATTTATGACAAAATCCAATGCTACAAAACTTCAAAATCCAAAAAAACAGAAGCTTTGTATCTTTACATTTGACTCACATATTCTGAATAAGTAAATAGGAAATTGTCTTTCAAGTTCAAATAACTAACCCTGTAGAAAGTCTGAATTGAAAAGACCTTGTTATCCATGTAATTCACTTGCAGAGCCCAGGGCTAAGCAGTACTCAGCTGTAAGCCAAGAATTGATTGAGCTATCAGAGCTGAAGAAACAGTTTGGTGATAGAAATCTGGAGACAGTGACTAGCTCTTCTCAAAAAGGCAGCCCTAAAATATCCTTAAATCGCCGTTGCACAAAAGACAAGAGAATTGATTTAAAAAGTGAGGAAAAAAACAATAACTGCTGCAATAACAGTGAATGGAAGTGGAACATTTTTCCATATCTCAGAGCCAACCACTGTTATAAATTATGAACGCTCCCTGCCCCTGAGATGAAGGGGCGAGGGCTCCGTGCAGCTGGTCCTTTGCCTATTTCCCGCTGGTGCTTATAGATCTTTTTATCATCCTGACAAATATTCAAAGTGAAAGCTCTTTTGTGACTCTAATACATTTTTGTAAAACTCATAAAAAATCCATTTCTGGCTGAAATAAAGGGAAATGATGATGACAGTTTTTTTTATGTTTTTGTGGTATTAAGAAATAGTTTAATATGTCATATATAAAATTTTTTATTTTTCTCTCTTTTCATTTCATTTAAAAAGAAGCTCTGTAGGGCAGTATCAATAAAGGTTATCTCAAAAATAAATACTTCTGCTATTCTTTCTGATTTAGTCAGCTATAAATTTATAAGTTACAAGTTGGGGTGATGTAAAGTAAAAGGTGTTTATTCTCAGTAATCACTTTGATTGATAGCAAAGAGACATTGTTCAGGTTCTAGACACAACCCAGTGGAAGCAGCCACCTCTTGCCTCCACAAATGTTCTTTTAAAAAGAACATTATTTATCAGTGGAAAATACATATGGTATCCAGGCCTAAATGTTTTCTTCTGTAGAGCACTTTAATACTTTAGCAAAATAGTGTGTAAATTATGAATTGCTAAACTGTATGTGTGTATGTATTCCTTAATGTGCCTGCGTATGTGTGTGTGTGTGTGTGTGTGTGAATAAGACTTTGATATAACTTGGATATAGACTTCTTTATATACATCTTATTATTTTTCGGTGGTATTATATTCATCCTTGATTTAAAATGTTGTATTTGGTAATTTTCTGCCACTTATTCTTTCCATATCCATCTAATCTTCCTACTTTTTTTTAGTTCTTATCTATTAGTTATCAATTCCTGCCTCTCAAATTACTCCAAAATTTAATGGCTTAAAAACAACAAACTTTAAAAAAATCTCATACAGTTTCTTCCATTTAGGAATTGCGAAGCATTTCATGTGGGTGGTTCTGGCTCAGGGTTTCTCATGACGTTGCAGGCCAGGTAGTTGGTCAGAGCTTCTGGAATCTGAAAGCTCAACTGAGGAAGGAGGATAGGTTTCCAAGAAAGCTCACCCAGATGACTATTGGCCAAAGCCTCAGTTCCTTACTGGCTGTTGGTTGGGGGCTTCGGTTTCTTGCCAGTGGGGTTTCCCCACAAGGCTTCTCAGGACATGACATCTAATTTCTCCCAGAGTGGGTGATCTAAGAGAAAGAGAGAGTGAGAAGAAAGTTGCATTACCTTTTACGACCTAGGCTTTGCAGTCTCACATTGTCTCTTCAATTTTATTCTATTAGAAGTGAGTCACTAAGTCTAACCCACACTCAATGGGAGAAGAATTGGACCCTGTCACTGGAAAGTAAGAGTATCAAAAATAATTGTGGATTTTTTTTTTTTATAACACCATCACATCTTCTAAGATTTCTTTTTCCAGTCACATTACAACCATAAACCAGAATTTCTTTCTTCCACTCAACATAAGTCTTAGACTATACTTTCTAAATAAAGTTGCTGTCTTCTATAGTGTCAAAATAAAACTTGAAAATCACTACTGCAGATTACATAAAGGAAATTGAGTGCACCTGTTTTCTTTTTATCCTGATCCATACCTATTGAAGTTAGAAACACTAAGTTAAAAAAGAAAGCACAATTGTGGTGCTATATGAGAAGAAAAGGTTACATAAGTGGACCAATAGTTAGGAGAAAAGTTTGGAAGCTAGAAATGAAGTAATAAAACATTCAAAGAGCTGAATAAAGTATGGCCCAAAAGATGGGCCAGATACAACAGCAAGCCATCCCTAGTGTTCTGATTCAGGAGGGGCCTTTCAGGGCAAAGGACCTAAACTGCCCAGAGGAACACAGCCCAGCTACCTACCTGTACTAATCAGCTTTTTCCCTCCCATATTATTAAAAAAATATTATGAGACATTTTGGACATATGACATATAAAAGCATTAAAATATGACATATAAAAACAAAAGTGAAGAAAAGGAATTTATGTAACAGAGGTAAAGGTCTGAAACATGGCAAAATGTATTACTAATTATCTCTTTGAAAACCCTCGCCCTTTTTAGGCATTAAAACCTGCATTCCTGCCCAAGGCCAATAATCAAAGGGGCAGAAAAATGTTCTTTGTTCTTTGTATCTTAAAGCACAGGAGATGGCTCAACAGAATTGTCTGGAGGTCATGGATCCATCTTCACTTGCGATAAGGTTGACCAAAACCACCAACTATAGTTAAATAACAATACCCCAAGGCCATGACATGTGACACTGGTCACATAGACCTGAGCCCAACCTCTGAAAACCCCCCTTTAATAAGCCCTGTATTTTGTTTAAAGGCAGGACAGTGGTACTTTAAGATGAGAGTCTACCATCCTCCTCATTTGCCAGCAAATTAACAAACTTCTCTTTCCTTTTCCTCAAACCATTTGTCCTCGTTCTTCGTTCTCACTGATTCAGCCTTGGCGACAAGTACTGAACTTTTGCTAACATTTATTCTGGGAAAAAAGAGATAAGTCAGCTAATTCTTTGAGGATTTTCATTTTCCTACCCATTCAATGATGCATTTTATTCATTATTATTAGTTTTGTAGTGGGAAGTTATTCCAAGTATCTATTCCACAATCCTGCCAGAAATGGAAGACTAAAGACTTTTGCAAATATAAATAAAATCTAACCCACCTTCAAATTTCTTATGAATTAATGTCATCTATTGGACCAGGGCTGAGGTTTGTATTGGGAGAATTCAGGACCAAAGAAAGAGAAGAAATATAAAGAACTATTTTAAAATGCAACAAATGGTCTGATCGAGGCAGTCAGGTTCCAAGATCCAAACCAAGACAGAAGTTGAATGGATGGTGAAAGCCGGCAGTCAGACTTGCACAGAGCTCTCGTAAACTTAAAGGACATCTGGTTGCCTTTGTAGAGACAGCTGCAAGGGCTGAGCCCTTCTTACTTAGCTTAGCTAGCTCATCTAGGCTTCCAGTGAGGTATTATTAGAAATTCATAATGATCTTACCTCTTATACTTAGAAGAATCCTGAGAAGTAATTCTCTAATAACTCCCAAGTTGGTTTTTGCCTTCAATTTCAGAAATGGAGAAATGAGTTTCTGCTTAAAGAACGCCACATATGGCATTATATGAACACAGACAGGTCTTACCTCCTCCTCTTCTTCCACCTTACCTCCTCCTCCTTCCACCTGGTCCAGTGATAAGGAAATGGTTAGTTTTAGTTGGCAACTACCTTGTGGAAGAGTAATGACACATGGGACATTTTGGCCTGAGTTTTGCTTTGAAACGTTGTGCTCCATGCCCTGTTGTGTTGCATACTTGCTTTTCACCACTTGATTTTCATTAAAAGTACACTATTTCTTGCTACATGATAAAGTAAATGAGTCTGGAAAAGTATTACTGTAAATCCATAAAATTGTACAGTTTCAGTAATGGTGTCTGGTATTTTTAAATTGAAGAACCTGAAAAAACCTTTTATTATGGCTCTAAAGAGAGTACATAACTCCTCAAGAAACCCCGCATAAAACAATTCAGAGTGTGTGTGGTCCCCAGAAAGGAAGAAAGGAAGGGAGAGACAGAGAGAAAGGAGGGATGGAGGAAAAAGTTTAGTAGACCATTGTCAGTATTGTCAGCTTCAAAAAAACGTAATGAAAAAGAGAACCAAGCTTTCAGTTAAAGAGGAAAAATGTTAGAGGTTTTATGAAAATTATTATTTGATTTTCTTTCTTTAGGTCTTTTTTTCCTTTAACTTTTTTTTAAAACAGAAAGTATTTAGATCATTAGGGCTGGTTACTAATAATTCATGGAGACAATGAGATCACTGGCAAAAAATCTCTTATCAACATAAAACACAGAAACGTGTGCTTAGAGTTGAAGCCATAAAAATTTTATGCATTTATTTGGTGCTTGTTTTTAAATATATAACCTATTTCATCCTTTTTTTCCCTTGCATAGTGTGAGTCAGCACTGTGAGGTAAAAGAGGTCTGAATTAAAGGGATATTTTGTCTGCACTGTGGGCCCTTCTTACAGTAGTCAAACCACATCAGAATATTGCATTTAATTCTGCATACTATATTTCAAGGAGAAACTTAGAAAGTAGGAAACATCCAGAGTACAAGATATTGTTAAGGCTCCATAAATTATTTCATAAAAGAAAAAGGTGAAAGAACTGGGAGTTGCCTCATCTAAAAGAGAAAAGAATTATGTAGACTGTCTTTAGATGGTTTGAGTATTTTTTTTTTTTTTTTGTATATTTGTGGGTGCAGTTGAAGGACATGAAGAGTATTTGGGTAAAAAAGTAGACTGGAACTAATGTGCATAGCTCCAGAGGGAAAAATTGGGAACAAAAGGAGAGTTACGCTGTAGATTTGAACTATAGATAAAAAAGTATTATCTAAGAATTGGAATAATGCCACAGTGGAGGTTCCTTATGCAGCAGTGGGTCCCCATCATTTGAATCTGTCAGAAATGTTGTAGAAAGAGTTTTCTCAATCTAAAAAAAAACTTTGGGAAAAATGATTCCATGGGTTCTTTAAAACCCATGGTGTAGTTGAGGTCAGTTTGTTGCACCTTAGAAAAGATTTAGTGGCTGTAGAGGAAATACAAAGTAGGACAAGTATTAGCAGAAGAACCAAAGACAACAAGTGGCTTCTTATAAAAATATAATAAAAGTATTAGGACTTTCATCTGTAAAATTAAAAACTATGATTTAAAGTTTTTTTTAAAAAAATGAGAGTTTGTTTGCATTAATGGTAAGGAAGGCTTTGTAATGCATCTTACCTTTTAATCCATGTTTTAAAAAATTGAGGCAACATCTAGTTTTAGAAATAGAAGCAACAAAAGAATGACAGCCACAATGCTGTTGATGTAGCTCTGGAATAGAAGGCTGATGAGCGCTCCCTGTGGGCTCCAGATGTCTCCATCTGCTCAGTTATATATACTCAAGGCACACTGATCTTCCTAAAGCCTTCAGCCGAGCCCTGCTGCAGTCACTGTCCTACCCAGAACTCTTCCGTGTCTTTGGAATTCATACCATCAAAGTTAAAATTTAATGTCTTCAAGGATCTGACATCAACTATTATATATACCCAGATCCATTCTATGTACCAGACAGCTGCCTTGTACTTGCCAAATTTCAAATCTTAGTTTTGGGTATTTCCGTATATCAGAATTGCTTTGTTTCCCATTTGCAAATGTCCATCTCCTACCTAGTCTGTGAAACCTAGCTCAAATGCTAGCATCTCCACAAGGCTCCCCCAGATAGAAATAATCTCCCCTCCTGAACTCCAAAAGCATTTTACATCTTTTAATGTCACTTTAATTCTTTACGTTTAAGTGATGTAAGTACATGTCCTAGTTCACTTCTACAAGCAAGAGCCAGCCCTTGTAATTCCCCACAGAGCCCTCTGTATAGGTGCTTTCTGAACACCTATTAAGTGAATGATTCAGTGCATGAATGTTTTGCCACACCCAGTTATTACTGGAAATGTCATGCAGTCCCAAGGACAGTCCAGCCTGCTGCACTGTTCATGCAGGGTTTGACACCAGGGTCCTAGCAAGGAAAGAAAGCACAAGCCCGGTGAGCAAATTACAGAGCGGCCCAAACCCAGCCCCGATCCCCCATGCAGATTTCTCTTCATCCTTCGCTTTTCTTTCATCCTCTTATATTACATTGGTAGTTCCCAGGAAGCTGGGCGTAGGGCACCCACATTGGATATTAAATCTACAAGCACATTTTTCCTTCAAATTTCCCTTGAGTCTCTGAGTGAAAATGCTCTGTAGCCTTTCCCGCCCACCCTTGCCACCACCATCCACAGCAATCCTTCCTAACTGTCCATTTTTTCCCTTCTATTTCCTATTTCTCTGTTACCTTTTCGGTTGATGTATTTAACTCACACTTTTCCCAACATGTACTTCTCTCAATTTACTCTATTTTGGCAGCTCTTATTTTCTCCCATCTCATCAAAACCACCTCTACTAAAAAGCCAGTGTTTTAAATAAACGTATTTGAACGGTCTCAGTGATTCTTCTCTCATATGTCTTTATCAGTAGACCCATCAGCCCTGAAGTTCACGGTGCAATGAACACAATTTTATAAACAAAAAAGCCAGAGTGAATTTTGGTGAGATATTAATTATGATGTGTTCTTATGGGGATTTCATTATATCATTTCTTTCTCACTATCTTTAAGTTATTTTTGCATGAATACGACAGACTGCATCTGTGACAAAATCAAATGTTGCTACCTCTTAACAATTTTTATAGGATAAACAAAAAGATTTTTAAATAAATTCAGATTTCTTGCTTGCAAATTATGTTCATATGAAAAAATGTAATACTTAAATTATAGGATCAAGCACTAAAGAGTTCTATCTCTTTATTCATGATCTATTTTCAAAGTTATTCCTGTAGTATAGCAAACTTAATTCTAGGCAACCCTAGCTGATTCCAAAAGAGAATTGAAAACCTGCGGCTGACACTCATATAGCTGGCATTTTATTTCAAAGCTGGATGGATTTGAGGACACATCTGGGCATATCCCCCGGGTGGGTTGTCCAGAGGCATATTTGTACATGGGACCAAGAAGCTCAGCAAGAGAACACTCATAGTGAAGGAGGGAGTCAGGCCCCTTTAGCCTAAGCCTGTTGAAAATGTTTTAATAACTGGAGGGGAGGAGAGAGAACTTCTGAATTTGGGTGGTGTCTGTCAGCTGGATTTGTCTTCTAAACTTCAGAGGACCGGATCCTGTGGAGAACAGAGAACAGCAAGCAAAAACAGAAGAACATTGCAGTGGGATTTCTACAGCATCACCTTCTCCATCCGCACCATCAAAGATGTGCCATGAGCTTCCCAGCACCTTAGGTCCTGTGCTTGGCAATAGCTGGGGCCCAACGGGAGGTCCACGGAGTACAAAGGAGTATCCTCAGTGTCAGAGGGAACAGACATTTTGTGCAATACGTCAGAAACACCAGGGTTGCGCTTTGCATCAGTTTGAGATCATGTTGGCAGATGGGGTGAGAACCAGTGACATTAGTCACTACTTTCACTGGGACTCCATTGGTGCCCACTGGCTGGTGAAGGATGGGGATCTGAGGTTTCACATAATATTACCTGTAATCTACCCAACACACTGAGACAACACAAAAAAAGAATAACATGCACACACATGCCATGACCCTCAGATTATATGTTATGCTTTTGTGACTGCTCATCTCACTTTCAAGACTTTTCTTGATAATCATTAAACCATTTCTGTAAAAAATTAGAGATTGGAAGAGCATGTGGCTTAGTCTTCCCTGGAGCCTGTGCTCCTTAAATGCATATACCCTTCAAAACCCAGCTTTGTTGCATGGGTAAACATAGAATAATGTCTTTCTTTTACAAGTGCAGCAGAGTATAAATAATTCAACACTAAAACCTAATGTACTTCTAACAGCGTTTTTCTTCTGTATTCAATATCGTCACTAAACCCACTAGCAGGGGGTAGAATTTACAGCTGTACTTTCTTATAAGCACTGTCCTAGGTAATATGAAAGAACCATCACTGACAGTTGGATGGCATCAATATTCTCGGAAAGGCCTTTTAGGGGTAGCCAAGGGCCTGAGACACAGCCGTACAAATCAGGAGCTCGTGTCTCTGGTTATTGCTGCTATTAGGATTGAGCAAGAGTCATGTTCTCATTTTAGCTTCCAACAGTGGTTCTCTCTGGGCCTTCTGTAAAGAGCCAGTTGGTGCTAATAACTTAGAAGAGGCATAAACATTTCCAAGAATTGCATTTTGGTTCTGAAGTAGGTTTTGCACTGTCCCATCTTTCATTGGTGTTTGTAACCCAGATGGGACTGTGCCAACCAGTTATAGCTAAAAAATGACTAAGAAAGGCAGCCATTAACATAGAGCAATGTTTCTCTAACTGTACTGCGCACAGACACCAGCTGAGGGGGTCTTGCTAACATGCAGATTCAAGCTTAGTAAGCCTGAGGTGGGGCCCAAGAATTTGCCTTCCCAATAAGCTCTCAAGTGATACTGGTGCTGGTTCAAGGACAGCAGTTCGAGTAGTGAGGGTCTGAGATGGCACCTTGCATGCCAAACTAAGAAGCTTGGGGCAATTGCTCTGTGGTAAAACACACTGCAGCAAGGTTTTAAGTTAAAAATAACACGACCAATTTAATATTTGAAGGAGATGAGGGTCTGCACCAAGTGGAGTGCTGCGATCGATACAGTGGAAACAAAAGGAAGTTGAAAATGCGGTCTCTGTGCTACAAGATTGCCACCTTGAAAGGGCAAAAGACATTGGGCATTGCTATTTTATTGTAACCCAAATGTGCCACCTGCCTGCAGGCTCAGATAACATCAGATGCATTTCCATCCTTAGATTTCACAGCCGTGGTTCTGACCTACAGACTTCTGGGACCTCGTGGCTTGCTGCCCACTCCCATTGTTCCAGGGAGCTCCCATACGTTGCTCATGTTCAGGAGCTGTTCTTTTATGTGTTTGGTTCTAGTTTCCCTAGTGGTTGATGTCCACTGCAGGCAAAGTGATTTGGGATTAATCTCTCATCCCCGTCGGTGCCCACTGTGACTTACTGCATTCCTCACATGTCCGGCTCCCGGTGGTCCCAGAGCTACAGGGCTCTGGGTGCAAAAGTCAGGACATGCTGTTGAGGGGAACCCTTATTCCCCACTCCTGAGGTCTGTTTTCATTCGGAGGGACATCCATTCGTGTAACAGTACTGGCCTCTCCGCATCTGTCCCTCCATCCTAACTTACTATCCGACCAGGGAGGAGGTGTGGCTTAACTGGACTCCTGTGCTTGGGAGGAAAACTCCAGTGTCTGATCTAGCTTCTTTTTCTCCCCTTTCTCTACAGCAGTGGTTCTCAGAGTATGGACTTTGACCCAGCCCATCAGCACCGCCTGGAGCTAGTAAGAAACAAATTATTGGACCCACCCAGACCTACAGAATCAGAAACTCGGGGCGTGTTGGGGAGCGAGGTCCCACAATCTGTGATTTAAACACCTGCTCTGGGTGGATTCCAGGGCAGTGGTTCCCAAACATTGGAGGGCATCAGAGTCACTCTCACAGTTTCTGGTTCTAGAGAAAGGACTGCTGTCCTTCAGGAAACATTTCTCCGGGACTCCTAGAGGTAAGGTTTTGCTTTCTTTGGGTTTAAAGTTATATAAGAGCAGTGCCTACTTACTCCTTCCATAGCAAACAGATGTATTTATCTAAACATTTAAATTTTAAACCAAAATAATGCAACATATAAACAGCCACTCACAAGAATAACATGACACAATTTGTGAGAAAAATGATACAGTTGTTGAGGAGTAAGATCACTCTTTCTGACATAGCTGAGAATTTGTAACCAGGAAGGAATGGGCTGCTCATTTTTAAAAATAACAAAGAACTTTGCACTTCTTTATGGGAAAGAATTTTTATGAGTAACATTAAATTTAAGTGCATGGCCTTAAAGAGACTCTTCAATCAGCTGTGATTCTTTATTTACTGCAGATGGGGAGATGATGAGAAAGGAGCCCTGATAAAAATGTGTGTATCAGGGCCACCCTTGCGCAGCAAGTGTAGGAGGGCTCGGCACTTTCACAGCACACGCACCTCCAGAAAATATTTAATTCATTCGTCCATACATGTTTCCATTAAACAATTGCAGAGATAGTTTTGGAAATACCTACTATGCTCTAAACTCTGAGGTTATACACATAATTTATAAGAAATTTGGCTAATACCTGAGAGCATTTGGCAATCATTTTATTACTAATAACTGTGTGAGTTTGACAAAATGCTTTTACATGGAATATCTCATTCAGTTTTCCCAAGAACTTTATGAGATGAGTGTCTGTCCACTTTTTATGGATGAGGAAACTGAAGGAAGCTCGGGTCAAAAGGGCAAGCCCAGGCCTCCTGTCCCGGAGTCCTGCTCTCAGAGCCCACTCCCGCTGTCCTGTCCATCACCACGTGTCCCAGCTCCTCACTCATGGTGGTCCCAGCTCCACCTCTGATGAGACCTGTGGATGTGAACTCATTTGATAAAAGGGTCTTTGCAGATGTAATTAAGTTCAGAATCTTGAAATGAGATCATTCTGTAATATGTAGGTGGGTTCTAAATCCAGTGGCAAATGTCCTTTTAAGAAGAGAAGATAAGGAGGAAAGATGGGCCTGTGTAAGCGGGGGCAGGGATTAGAGTGACACTATCACAAGCAAAGGGACACGTAGAATTGCCAGAAACTGGGAGGGGCAAAGAGGAACCCCCCTTTGAGCTTCCAGAGAGAGTGTGGAAATTCAACACCTTGATTTCTGACTTCTGGCCTCCAGAATTGAAAGAAAATAAGTTACTGTTGTTTTAAGCTACTGAGTTTGTGGTAATTCAATATGGCAGGCCTAGGAAGCTAATATAGCAACCACCAATTCCTTTTTGAAATTACTTTACTCTCCCTGACAACTCTAAACAGTGTCATCTTTCTTTAATTCTTAATGTCCTGATAGCAAGGACTCTGTTTGCAGTTGGAACCTGTTAAAATGCTTGCCAGTGAAGCGTCCTTGAAGAAGAGATTGAAATAATGGAATAAATTTCTGTGTTTTTAATGGATATATAATTATCCCCAAAAGATGAAAAAGAAACAAAGTCCTATGTAGTTCTTTGAAATTACTTTACATTTGTAATTGATTTTATTCTATATTTAATTTTAAGGTGACTGTATATTCCTCTAACATGATCATGCTGTTTTCTTATAGAAGGAAAATGTATGAAAGCTGCAGAACAAGCAAAGTGCTCTGCCGGGCACTGACTTTTCCCAGGTGATGGCTACACCCCCAGGCGGCGCTAAGCTCCAGGGGCATTACCTGCTCCTGCGATTCCTGCAGCTGTGGCACTAGCCCCACGCCTGCTTTTAAAGACTTGGATCCTGGTGTCCCCTTTCAGGAAAGGGAAAGAAAGAGAAAGATAGCTCTGTGCAAAGCCTCCCAGTGGATTATACTTGCAAACAATTACTTTTGTAATTGTCTTTTATTTGTTCATTATAAAAAGAAACAGAAGGAAAATCAAGTGTTTTTTTTTTCTAAATAACTTACGCACAGTATGCTACATTATATAATTACAAATTTATCATAATGACTGAATTCAGGTTGATATTTTAATTGCATCTTTAGCTAGCCAACTCTGGAAGTACGTATTACAACTGACAACAACCCTTGCCTCATGCTGCTTGTACATGATGGTGGCTGAACTTCTGAGCTAGATTTGCTGAGAAGGAAGCAAAAAACTGTAATGATTGGATGGCCCTTGCTCTTTAGGACTGGGGAAAAGTGTATGTAAATCACACAGGATGGGCTTTACTATTGCTTACATCAAAACATTTTAGGACATACAGCAAAAGTAATAAAGGGACAGTGTAACCAGATATTTTAAAATAGAATGACTTGTGGTCTAACAACCTGAGAGTGGTTTCTCGACAGCTCATTTAGGTGAAATTTTGCTTGAAATAAAACTGGAAATAGGACTCTCTACTGAATGTTTTTAAAGCGTCCATGTAGCTGGTGGAATTTCCCTAGGACTTTATATGAATGTTTACTTTTGAGGTGTTTCAGACAGTAATCTCACCTAATTTTTCTTGCACTTTTAAGAAATTCAGAAGTTTTTTGAGGCTGACTAAAGAAAAAATAGAGGAAAGTTTTGCTGTTTTATCTCTGCCTGAAACTTTTTAATCAGAGCCACTTGGCTAGCCAAAGTTCCGAGTAGCTTCTCTCATAAGAATTGCTAAGGCTGCATTGTAACACCCAAGATGATAATGAATCATAATTTCTTTCCATCATCTCAAGTTGATGAGACCTTTCTTAGTCAGTTCTGTGTTAAGTGCCCTCTGATACACTTGATAAAATTGTTCAGCACTGTAAAAGTTATATTAATTATTTCCGTGGGTGAGGCAGAACTATCCTTGCCAGATAGCAAGATGGTAAAAGTTTATAAAGAATTTATTGTTTAAAAGTCAGGGACAAAAATCAATTCCAGGTCCCAAGATATGGGATCTAAGTAAAATTTCTCCTCATATTTGAATATATTATTACTAATACTGAGGAAGTTATCCTTGGCATACAAAGATCATGAATAACAACTGAAGTCTATTCCACCTGGCATTTGAATGAAGACTATCTGGCCTTGCAAATTAATTCAATTCAATTCAATGTTATAAGCATTAGAAGATCATTATGTTTTCAAGAAGCAGTCTTGTGGGACAGAAAGATATTTTCAAAAGCTACATGTCAACTAGAGTGTGACAAGTTCTTTTGTTAGAAAGAACTACATTAGAAGGGGGTCAGGTGATGGGCAAGATTAATTTCAACTGGATTGCTTAAGAAAAACAGCGATCAACTGAAAATCAATTAAAAGCTTAAATATAATACCTATAGCTACAAAACTATTAGAAGAAAACATACGGGAAAAACTCCATGACATGGATTTGGGCAATGATTTATGGGATATGAGCCCAAAAATATAGGCAACAGAAGCAAAATAGACAAATGGGATTGCATCAAACCAAAAAGCTTCTACACAACAAAGGAACCAATTAACAGAGCAACGAGACAACCCACAGAATGGGAGAAAATATTTGCAGCCTGTATGTCTGATAAGGGGTTAATACCAAAAATATATAAAGAACTCAAACAACTCAATAGCAATAAAATGGTCAAAAAACCTGAATAGACATTTCTCTAAAGAAAACATGCAAATGGTCAATAGGTTTATAAAAGTATGCTCGATGTCACCCATCATTAGAAAAATGCAAATTAAAACCACAATGAGATACCACTTCATATCTGTTAGAATGGCTGTAATCAAAAAGATGAAAGATAACAAGTGTTAGTAGTAAGGATGTAGAGAAAAGGGATCCCTTATACACTGTTGGTGCAATGTAAATTATTACAGCCACTATGGAAAACAATATGGAGGTTCCTCAAACAATTAAAAATAGAACTACCATATTATTCATTAATCCTATTTCTGGGTATATAGCCAAAGGAATTGAATTCAGTCTGTTGAAGAGATATCTGCACTCCCATGTTCATTGCAACATTATTCACAATAACCAAGATATGGAAACAACCTAAGTGCCCGTCAATGGAAGAATGGATTTTTTTCAAAAAAAAGTGGTATATATACACAATGGAATATTATGCAGCCTTTAAAAAGAAGGAAATTCTGTCATTCATGACAACACAGGTGAACCTGGAGGACATTAGGCTAAATGAAATAAGTCAGGCACAGAAAGACAAATATAATATGACATAATCTCACTTATATGTGTAATCTAAAAATGTGGAACTCGTAGAAGCAGAGTAGAAGGGGGATGACCAGAGGCTGCAGGCAGGGAGGGAGAGGGTCAAAAGGTACAAAGTTTCAATCAGACAAGAGAAGTACGTTTTTGAGAAATATTGCACAGCAGGGTGAGTATGGTTCATAATACTTTATTATATATTCCAAAATAGCTAAGAGAGTAAATTTCAAATATCTCACCACAAAAGGTGACAAGTAAGTGAAGTGCTTAATGTGTTAATTAGTTTGATTTAATCATTCCACATTGTATACCTATATCAACACAGCAATTTTTACCCCTTAAATGCAAATACTATTAATTTATTAAAAAAGAAAGGCTTTGTGAAGGAAGTAATATTTGAGTTATAGCATAGAAGCATGGTTAGGATTTTGGCATGCAAAACTGACTGAAAAAGACACTTCGGAGCTAAAAGATTAGCACAAAACAGGCTGATAGATTACGATGAAACCAGGGAAAGACTTAGCATTTCCAGACTTGGAGAAACACATTTATTCTCTTGTAACTTGAGGAAGAATAAAATGTATACAGACCAGCTCCAAGGCCTCAAGGATGACCAAGGACTACTCTCCAGTTTCCACAGTCCACAGAATTGTGCATTTTGTAAATTTATTTCATGAGCCACGTTTCTGATCAAATGATTCTGTTGGCTCTTTACTTTTTAGACTGTTGCAGTTATAGTAATTCTCTGTACTGATGGATTTTTGGTTCAACTCTCAAAAGACCTATCACAGATAGGATGCTGAGGTGAGCTGGAAATATAGAGTTTCTTAAGAAAAAAGGACTTTTCCAAATTTAGAAATTCGTTTTCAGAGGACAGTCGGAATCATTTCTTCTAATTTGTGGTGACCCAAAGTGCTGTTTGTAATGAGGAGGAAGCAGTACTCTAAAATGCCACTCTATTAATAGTGATAAAGTTGAGAATATTTTTTACATTTTTAGAAATGGGCAAATTCTTTGAAACGTCATTTCATTTTACTTTTTTGACTTAGCAGAACGTTGTGAAGAATTTTACAATTATTATTTTAAATTTGTGTAACTGGCAAATGCCTGCCTATTGAGCTCTATAGGGAGAGGCCTTCGTTTCTTTTCCTGAATCCATTTGTGAGGAAGCGCTGACTCGGAAAGCAGTTTGGTCTCATGAAGGAAGTACCACGCAGCAACCTGGAATGTGGTTTGAGCAGGGACTATCACCCTCTTGTGCCTCAGTTTCTTACCATTCTTTTAAATAAAAGAGAGGATATTAACTAATATCTCTTGTTTTCTCGGATGGATAAAATGGAAATAAAAGAAGATGGATAGACAAGACTGTTTAGATAAAGACATTTCAATCATTTTGACAGCTCTTTAGTAAATTCATGTTGATACTGCCAGGAATTTAGAAAGTTAGAGGAGTCTCCTAGTAAATACATGGTTTTATCCTGAGCCTTAGCCTTTATGTCTGATGTGATGTAGCTTCTTGGTAAGTCAAAGAAGGAGAAATTTGAGCAATAACCTTATAAATCACTCTGGCTAGAAATCAGGTTGCCTTAAACTTTAATACATAAAATATAATCAAAGTTTTCTTATGGGGAGCACTTACTAAAGTCATTCAATAAAGATCAGAATACCAATATAATACTCCAAAATAAAAAAAAAGAGATTGTGAGTTAGCCAATAGTTATAAATTCTCTAGCAGATGTATTTATATTCTGAGTGTCTGAACAGTTTCATGTGCCATAATTCCCTCTTTATACTCCACGTGTCTGGCACATCAGATAAATATATTTTATTGTATTATTCTCCTTCTGACATGTGATTATTTCTTTATTCCTTTCTGAACTCTCTTTTTTCCTGTTTCTCATTTTTTATACTTGAACTACTTGTACTCTTAATATTTTATAACTGTCATTTTATGAGTCATCATAGTACATGCAGGAGACAGTATGAGAGTATGTATTTCCTGCTTTAGGCAGAGAAAATGGAACAAAAATCATCATTGACAACTGAGCCCAAATTCCAAGGTGTTCTTACCTGCCCAAAATTGTGTGTCTGTCTCCACCTCAGCAGACCTTGCAAAGGTCTTAACTGAATACGAGATCTTATAATTCTAGATTCTTTATAAGACTTTACACTAATTCACAAGGCTGATATTTAAGTTTTATGGTAGAGCTATGATACAACTCTATGAAACGAAAATAAAAATGTCAGTAGAACATGAAAAATTTTATTTTAGAATGTATAAATAATTGTTGATTTTAAAGCAAAACGTACCATGTATGTAAATAGAGTCAATTATTTAGTCGTCATATACTACATTTGATGTGTTGATTCTGAGGCAGGGAATTTCTAGCTCAGATTAGATACTGTTGAAAGGGTATAGTTAACAGGGACAGTTAGGGGTTCTGTTTTGTGATAACAGAATCTGGTTATGCTACCAACTCAGGGTATCTAATAAATTAAGAAAATTTAAAAGTAATTTTCCCAAAACATGCTTGTTCACTATGCATATTTTTCTCTTCTGTTATTCTACCAATTAAATTCATGCAAGCTGGTATACATGTTCCGACAACACTCCAAGGTGCGGGCGTGCATGCCCTCTTAGTACTTCTCTTTGCAGCAAAGCTCCTTAACCTGTGATATGGGGACCCCAAATGGCTTAAGGATGGTCTTCATCAGCTCTATTCACTCCCTGGAGTTGTGTATAGAATTTTGTGGGTAGCACATATATGCATTCTTCCGCATAGAGTAACTTTCATTAAAAGATCTGTGTTCCTCCAAAATAAAGAACCCCTACTTATCTATTCCTTTCATTTAAACATCTAAGAACTCAAGGATCTCTTTTCTGAGTCCTGGTTCCTGCAACATACGCAGAGTAGATTTCCAAGAGAAAAATCAATGAGAATCCTGACTACATCCAACAAATTTTAGTTTAAATGCTAGATTTATTTCAGATATTAGATATAGTTAAAGAAATACCTATATCTAAGGTCCTGTTTGACTTAAGGTTCTTGAAGTGAGAGACTCTCCAATGTTATCATTGAATATCCAATGATTTGCATACTGCCCGATAGATAACAAACATGGACAAAGAAAAAGAAAAGAAAGAATTTTGGGGAGCAGGATCACGAGTGCCTTAAACATATTAAGACCACGTGACCAGTCTCCTAGTTATAATACAGCACACATTGAGAGTGCTGGGTGGCCAGCTACTCTTCAAAAGGTGACAGGTGCTCTCTGCCTCCCTTTGTCCCTGTAAGCACCTAGTTTGGGCATGCAGGATATGCAGAATCCTTCCCAAAGCTTCGTTATTCAGTGGCTCTAAAAGTGAGCGTAAGTATCAACATTCTGCAGAATACTAAGAAAATTCACAACTTTTTTTAAAATGTGGGAAGTAAAAACAGTGGCTCTGACTTCGCAGCCCAGAATTTCTCAACTTGTGTGTGTGTGTGTGTATATGTGTGTGTGAAGCTGCTATACTTGCTTTCTGTAGTGAAAATATGAAAAGTTTTCTTTTTCTTTCATTTTATTTTAACATTGTTATAATAACTAATAGATTACATTATTTAATTCTTACAATACCCCTGTCTGGTAGGTGAAGTTGTGTAAATGTAGGACAAAGGTGGAAACAGATTAGTGAACTTGAGTCACATGTGCAAAGTGAAGGTCGGACCTTGGAGCCACACCCGATGATTACGATGCCATCTCCAGTGTTAAAGACTTTGGTTGTAGTTCTGTCACATCGTTTTTGGAGGTTTCCAATCTCGCCTTTCAACTGAGGCTCCAGCTCTGACCACCTTTCGGTAGTGTTCTCAAACTCGAATGCAGAGACAATGCTTTGGAAATGAGCTCCTGAAAGAAAGTTTAACGGGAAAGAACGGAGTTTTGCAACTACCTTTATAATCTTAGGCAAAATTTGTGATGTCTACTTGGTTTTGTCATCGGAAGTGGAGGGAAATGTCCAGGGGCCCTTCCACTGCTTTCTATGTTCAACGTTGAACAGAGTGTGAAGAGAGGAATGCATGTCCAATTCTCCTTCTCTCCCCACTGCATTGTTCCGTGCTGCCTTTACAGCATATATTCCTTAATTAACATTTTAATTTTAGTTTCTATTATGTATAGTAATGTGTCACTTAACAACAGGGATACTTTCTGAGAAATCCATTAGGGGATTCTGTTGTTGCTCAAACATAACAGATTGTACTTACACAAACCCAGATGGTCTAGCCCACTGCACTCCTGGGCTATGTGGTAGAGCCCATTGTTCCTGGGCTACAGACCTGTAGAGCATGTTACTTTAGTGAATACTGTAGGCAATTGTAACACAGTATATTTGTGTATCTGAACATGTCTAAATGTAGAAAAGGTATAGTAAAAATATGGTATTACAGTCTCATGAGACCACCATTGTATCTGTGGTCTGTTGTGACCAATATGTCATCATGCAGCTTGTGACTATACACGGCACCATATTATATTTACTTCTATGGCTTCATGTTACAGAATAGCTGATTGCCTGTTATTATGGAAACTTCGTATCCTCAGGGAAAAGCAGATATTTACAAGAGTAGAGAAGGGATTTCTATCTGCCTGCCCAACCCCCACCCCGTGCCTTTGAAAGTGTCATATTTTTCTGAGTGAAGATACATTTTATTCACTGTCAAACTGTAGATATTTACCCTCAGTTATGAAACGAACCACTTTAAAGTCCTATATTTATAATCTGTTTTATTGGCCAGGTAAAATAGGGTTAATAATAGTTAAAATAATGAGTGACTATTACATGGCTGAAGCAGAGCTAAGAGCTTTATAAACTTTTTGTAACGTGCACAATAATATCACAAGATATGTGCCACTGTCTTCCCTATTTTACAAATAAGGGCACTTTACTAGTGTGTTAGTCCTGCCATAATCATGTACCACTTACTGGGTGGCTTAAACAATAGAAATTTATTGATCGCAGTTCTAGAAGCTTAACATCCAAGACCAAGGTGTCAGCAGAGTTGGTTCCTTCTGACGCCTGGGAGGGAGACTATTCTAGGCCCCTCTTGTGTCTTTACATCATCTTCCCTCTGCCCCTGTCTGTGTCCAAATTTCCTCTTCCTGTAAGGACAGCAGTCATCCTCAATTAGGGTCCACTCAAATGACTTCATTTTAATTCAGTTACCTCTTCAAAGACCTTATCTCCAAATCTGATTATATTCTGAGGTACTGGGGGTTAGGGCTTCAACATACAAATTTTTGAGGGTGCACAATTCAGTGCACAACAGGCACAGAATGCCAGAGAGGTTTAATAACCACCTTAAAGTCATACAGCTAGAATGAGGCCACTAATTAGATTGGCCACAAGGACCACACATGATCCTATTTCCTGTACCCTGTGGTTTTGTTTAATTGGTGAGAAATCTACAGGAAGAAGCACAAGAAGTAGACTTTATATTTTGATAGAGTTTAGTAGCAATAGAGTATCACATTGGGAGTGTGGATTGAAGCAGGTTTGGTACAAAGTGACCAATATATCAAATAAAATGAGATGGGTGTTGGGGGAGGGGAGGCCCTACTGTCCCCCATGAGGTGTGACCCCTTCCCCCCACCTTATCTTCACGTTTCTTAAAGGCATTCTGGTTTTTTAAAATCTGTACAGCAAAGTGACCAATACGGGCCCTTCGAGGACCATTAAATGCTGGTCAGATTAACCAGGTCTCTGTCCATCAGGAGCTGCCTGACACCTAGGCAGCATGCAGAGCCGTATCCACGCTTGGATGAGCTCTCCAATTCACTGTTTCTCAAACACGTGTTGTTCAGCTACTCTGCCATGGTGTCTTAGCTGGTTTTGCACTGCTGTAACAGAATACCACAGACTAGTTAATTTATAAACAACAAAAGTTTATATGCCCTACGGTTCTAGAGGCTGGGAAGTCCAAGACCGAGGGGCCCACATCTGGCAAGGCACTTCTTGCTGAGTCTTAATATGGCAGAAAACATCACAGGGTGAGAGAGCGTGCGAGAGAGTAAAAGAGTGCTGAACTCGGTTTTATAACAAACTCGCTCACGAGATAAAGAACCCACTCCCACAATAAAGACATTAATCCGTTCATGAGGGCAGAGTGCTCATGACCTAATCACCTCTTAAAGGACCTACCTCTCAACACTGTTGCACTGAGGATTAGGTTCTCAACACACGGGCAAGCACTACGGGCAGAAGAATAGCAAGTAAAAAAGCCCCCAGGTGGGATTGTCTTGCCCACTCAGAGAATGCCAAAAAGTGAGGGTGAGTGTGGCACAGTGAGCGGGGGCCGGGGGAGGTGACAGAAGGTGGGTCAGGTAGTTGGATCTGCAAGACCTGATAAGCCAAGGGGAGGAGTGGGGATTTTATTCTAGTTGTAATCTGAAACCTTTGGAAGGTTTTAAGTGTATGTATTTGTGTGTGTGTGTGGGGGGGGGAGTGGTATACACACTCCGATTTACATTTTGAAAAGATTGTTCTGGGAGCTCTGTGGGAATGCACTGTGTGTTGGGGTTGGCATGGGAGACGGGAAGTGGGGCCTGGCTAGGGTCATTCATTTGCTTAATCAATCAGCATGTCACATTACACAGGGGTACATATATGGAGGACAGAAGTACATCCCTGGAGTCTCAAATCCTGGGTTCTGTTTTCGGCATGGTCATTCACTCATTTTCTGTGATGTTGACTCAGGCCCTTAAAATTCCTCAGACAGAGGTGAATGTGGATCGTTAAATAATGAAAAAGTTTGAAGATTTGCTGCCTTTAGATTTGTGAGTTGTAAGTGTTCGATGAAATATGAGCTTGTGCGTGTAGAGGGAATGTCGGGACAGTCAGAGTATTGTTTGCCTCCAGTTGATGGAGCCAGTGCGGCCATTATATCCACTCCACAAGGTCACATCAAGGTAGAGAGAAGCACTTAATGCTGGAATTATTGATGTTCCTGTTAATACGCTTTCCCCACAAAAGTAGCCTTCCTGTCTGGCTAGAAGCCTGGGGACGAGGCCGCCGCCAACTGGATCTAGCACCAACTCTGCCACAACTAATCCCCTGGTATCCTGTCTGGCTACCAGGGTGGAAACTGCCTTCACTTTCCAGGCAGCCCAGAGATTCTTCCACAATTCAATTCTTTTAAAAGCTGAGGGCCAAGTCCCACAGAGCAAGAGCCAGGAAATACTGGCCACCTAAGCTTTTGAGAACCAAGCAGTCAAAGAACCTAACAATATTGGCTTGTAGTGGTTTACTTGGATTGGAGCCTCCTGAGAAAGATTCCTGTAAATGGCCTGAATATATGTTTTGTTTCTCACTGCAATAACATTCTAGGACATTGCCTCTGTTCAGAGCTTTCCTAAGCAGGCAGTAATTATGGGCAGTGGAACTAATCACTGCACATATAGCTTTGTAAATCTGGCTCTCGCTGGTGGAATGTTTTTAACACCCTCCCCCAAAGTAGACTGTATGCGTTTTGGGTGTTAACATTAACCTGAGCCTTTAAGGGACTGTCACAAAATACAACACTGGAAAAATGAGAACAGTGTGATAGAAAAGTCCAAAGTTTCCATGTAATTCTACATACTGGTCTCCAGACAGGAAGTTTAAAAAAAGTTTTAGGTGCTATTTGCCTTTTTGATGGATTAAATCTGAATCAAAATGAGATGAAAGATATTAGCTGCTTTAGAAATAAATTCTTTTATTAGTAAGAAACTATTGATTATATTTAGGGCCTTAGATTATATTTAAAAAAATGAGAAAAAAAGCCCTGCAGATAACTTATTGTATCCAAGGAAAGTATTTCCTTTTCAAACTAAGTGTGTAATCAATTTCGAAAATTGCTGTGAAAGAAGAAAGGAACATAACACAGTGGGGAAACTTTCAATTGTATCACATACGAGCAAAATCAATTCTTTTTCTTCCTGTTTATTTTTTATAATAACTTTTATAAGTTTTTTAGTCATAAAACATATTTTGGTTAAAAAAGGTTTAACTGATTCTGAATTTGTCATCTCTGAGCTTTTTAAAAAATAGATTGAAACAAATTTAGACATTCCTTATAACCAGAGAAATCAGTGCACGTGAAAAGCACAGAGGAACTTTCTTGAAGGCCTAAGCACTACAGGAAATAGTTCTGAAGGAGGAAAGAGGGATGCTGTTTAAATGAACTCACCCTTAAATATGCTACATGAAACAGGAGAGGGAATATGAATGAAGTACAATAAATATTAATTGTTATGTGTTTAGCATCAAGGATAGAGGCAATGGTTTAAACAGTAAATTTTACAAAGATAACTTAGATTATTTTTCATAGTACCCTACATTTTCCCTCTTTCCTTATTGCACATGAACATAAAACAAGTTTGTGTTCTCTGAGCACACATCAACGCACAGTTGGTATAAAACTTAGAAGCATGTTAGCGAGAAGGTAAAGCTAGCCCTAGTCTAAAATATGTACAGACCATCTGCAGATCGGTTTGTCCCACTGCACTTTAATTTTTTATAGATCTGATGCCAAATAATAAAACAGCTCGTCATTGGTCTGGTGACTCAGTTTCCAGGAACATCCTGAATGTGAGAATAACAACTACTCTGTATCATGTGGCAGGTTTTCATTTTTCAGTGTATCTCAGACTGGTAGGGCTTTGACATGGGGCAGAGGAGGTGCAGGGGCGCTGGGAAGGCGAATGCACACCCGGATCCACAGCCAGGAGAGACACTGCTCACCAGTCATAACAACGTTGCTGCAGAGTCCAGACACAGATTTAGAATCTTTCTCAACACAGCACTCTGGGCAGCCGTAACCAATTGTTTTAGAAGCAGGCATGCAAGATGAAGCCTCCTTGCTATCGCTGACATGCTGCATGCATGCTCCCGATGTTTCAACTGAAATCCTGATGGGCAAGGTGAACGTGCTGATGGGCAGACAGAGAGAGTGGTTCAGAGGCGCCACCGTGGACAAGACAGCGATAGCTAAACACCTCAAATGATGGGGCCGAGTCTTTTGGCCTTGGGAGTAAGTTTTTGGGTTTAAGCGTAAGTTTTATGTGACATGCCAGAGGGCTCCATTTTCTTCCGATATTTTAATCGCATAATTAAATGTAGAGAGAGAAAGCATTCTGAATAATATCAATAGGGGAATGAACCAACTCATTAAAATACGTCTCTCTGTCTTTCTCTCTCCATAAATATACACACATACACACACATCCTATTGGTTCCTTTTCTCTGGGGAATTTTGACCAATGTAGCCTCTAAATTTTAGGATGGTTTATTACGCAGCAATTGATAAATTGAACTGAAGGTCAGGGGGTTGATTTCCTTTGCCTTCTTACAAGTGCCCGGGCTTGTTGGGTATGACGTGCTGTCTGCCAACATTCTCCCTCTATTACTGTGCACATAAATGCCCAGGTCTAAGGCAGTTGCTGTGGTTCTCTTCAACAGTACTGACTCCTTGGGTACCCTCCAAAAGCACTGACAAGCCACAGATGCCTGAGGGCTGCTGAGACATGGTGAGCACCTGTGCCTAAGGTTGAGGGCTCCAAGGGCATCACTGTGTTTGTGATCTCCAGTGTCACTAGCCAGGATGCTATTGCCCATGCCGCTGTGGCTCCTTGTCTCAACACCACTGCCAGCTCCACGGTTGCCACAAGCACTGCTGCTACAGATGTCTGGTGACCTCAGGTGTCATATGGAGATTTGCAGGAACAGCTGCTTCAGCTTTCTCTGTCTTTGTCTTAGGACTCAGGCACTAGTCCACAGGGTCTGGACCAGGAGCTAAATCTAAACAAAGTCCTAAAATTCACCTGTCTCTTCAGACACTTGCCTACTGCCTGTCACCCAAACTTGCTCACTTTGACACTCTTCTTCCCCAAAGATTTCTGATGACCCCACCTCACCAATCCTTCAGTTACTACTAGACATCCTTGAGTCTAGAGGGAACACCATTTAGCCTTCATCTGAGGCCTCTATTGGAGATAGATCGATATCTTATGGATGAATTATTTTTAAAGAATTTTTTAGAAATTCCTAAGGGTCTGAATGAGAATGCATTTCCGGAAGTCCCCAAATTCACACAATCCATTATCTCGAGTTTTTCTCCATTGGCGGCTGGCTGTTAAGCAGCACATTAGAAACTACCTGGGATGTTCTCTGATGGTCCTCTTGAGTGGCTATGAAGTCAGATGACTTCAGAAGTTAGAGGTGGTTAAAATGAATGGAATTATAAAAGAATGGATTTTTAAAAAAGCTTAGAGTAAATTTGCCACATTGACTCTTTTTCAGATAGAGTTTTATGAAGAATTGCTCTAGTTCATAGAAATAACTGCATTATTTCTGCGTTGGTGGGCCTGACACAAGCCAATAACACTGTGTTTACGTGGGAATCCCAGGCATTTAAGAAAAAGCCCCCATCTTCTCATTTGTCCCCAACCCGTTGGCCCTTGCCAATAGGTCTCTTGGAGAAGTGCTATTTTGACTAAGACAAATGATAGAATTAAGTAACGAATTTCCTAAGAAAACTGCTACTTAGTTAAGATACGAAACTATAACAACTTGTCTCTGTATTTTCTTCAATAAAAGTACTAATTTTTTATATTCAGTGAATTCATTGCCTACATTTAAAATGTACCTGTTATATGTCTTCAAAATTAACCATATGTCTAATGGATTTCCTGAATATTTTTCATCAAGTCAAAGCAAATGGAGTAAATGAATGAAACAGGGATGGCATGCCTTTTACTTAACCACAGGTTTCTTATGAGGCTATAATGCAAACAAGGTAAACAGAATAGTTTATTATTTTTTATTAGCCACTACACATCACACTTAATAAAAATTACAGAAGAAAACCTTTGTCAGGTTAGTTGACAAGAACAGAAAGAATGTCTTTAAGATTCCTAAAGGGAGTGGATGACTATATTGCTTTTGCTTGTTCATGAGAAATTAAGAAGGTTTCATTTCTAACATTTCATATCTACATTCTTGCGGTTCTCATTTTACCCCTCCCTCTTCACTGCTGGTTCTCAAGGGCACTGAACGATCACGGGGAAATGGTATCACGGAGAGCCTGCAATTACACGGCACGTCACTGTGCTCTCTGGCTTTGAATATTACCTCTGACCTCACCTTTCACAGGAAATGATAATAATAAGAACCTGTCAGTGCCAGGATTGCCCTGGGAGTGGAAGGTTTTTCTGCAGTTTCCATGTGGGCTCTCACCAAGGGTGCAAGCGTTATTTTTCTGAGCTGTGGGCCCCCAGTAACATGCTGTTGCGTCGGCCCCATGCATGCCTGCAAGGTAACCCCCTCGCTTCAGTCACATGTCCCACACACATGATCTCCTGAACCAAACACAGAGTAGCAAATCAAAAAATCTTCATCCTTAAATTACATGTCTTTCTACTCATTCTTTCATAACTCACATCATTATGAGTCTTTATAGTACTATTATTGATCTGTTTCTTGAATCACTTTTTATCTCATTGGTCAACATTGCTGTACTTCTTTCTAAATAGACAGAATAATTTAAAAATTTTACTTTTATAAAACTGTGGTCATGACAAAAGGCATGTGTTTCCTCCCCAGAGCCAGTCTTCTTTCGGTGGTTGAACGAGCAAGTGGCTTTTTCTTTCTGGGTTCACAGAAGACTGTCGGCTGTTTCTGATATGGACTTCACATTCTCTTCCCATACTACCAATGCCTTGTCTCTACTACTTTGTATTTACTGATTGATTTCCTTTCTCTCTTCTTCCCTCCTTACCTCCCTTTCTTCTTTTTTCTTTATAGCAGATGCGAGATGGCTAAAAATGATCATGAAAAATACTTGAAGAGTCACTACCCATTCCCTCTCTCCCACAATAAAGTTGTGTCAAAAAACACCCAAAGGAAATGTGGCGTCCCTCCTCAAAGCTTAATGTCCTATGATGTAATATTAAATGAAATTTTCTTGATATTTCTATGTGGGATGGGATTATGTATGGAGTAATTAGATTAGCTTCTAATATAAATGTAAAATCTTCTCTTCCCCCCGCCCCCCACCAGAAGCACTGTTTCACAAGTCAAATTCTCCAAAGAGCTGCAGGATATTTGTGAATTAGACTTTTGGGAGTCTTTCTAGTTCCTCCGGCTTTGGTGCCACATGTTTTCAGACTGAAGAAAACAAAACAAATGGTTTGCATTGTTTTGAAACTGCATCCTGATTCATAAATAGCTCTGTCCAAAGTTTCCTTGAAAACATTTCTTCTGACCAAGCATGTTGGAGCACTTTCCAATGGAAGAAGTGAATTCCTGAGCTGTGTCATCATGAAATCCATTCTGCCCCAGGTTCCTCCAGGGTAGTCAGTGAACCGCAGAGCCTCTAAGCTTGTAATGCTTTACCTCTTCAACGTTATTCTCAGCAATGAGGATGTCATTGATATTAGATCTCCTGGGCTGATCAAATCATGATTTGGCCATCAGTTTAGTTAAGGGAAAATAAAAACATAAAAAAAAAAAAAAAACCCCACTAATGCCTCTTAGATGTTAGCCAGAAGGTAGCATAAAAATAAGGAAAGTCCACCTTCATTGCTGCCGGTTATGAGGGAGCTCCTTGGTCCAAGTTTAGTTCCAGAACAAGCTCAAACCTCCCACCTTGAACCAGATGAGCACCTCAGGGCACATATACTCAAAACGGCTCTTAGAAATTCCAGTCAAGCTTGCATCTCAGCCCCTCCCAAGGCAAACTGACATTGGGGGATAGGGGGTGGGGAGGAGATTGATGCGGATAACCACAGCCAAAAATGACTATAAGTGGGCACACTTTGCCAGGATTTAAAGTTGTAATTAAAGGGAACTAGAAGGAAAATACAAGTAGGTTTGAATGTTTTTCTAAAACTCAGTTTGAGATATTATTAGTTTCCTAGGATGGTTATAACAAAATACCATAAATTGGGTAGTTTAAGACAACGGAAATTGATTCCCTCACAGTTCTGCAGGCCAGAAGTCCTAAATCAAGGCAGGTTTGGAGCCTCCTGCGGGCACTGAAGGATATTCTGTTCCATGCCTGTCTCTCGGCTTCTAGTGGTTGTTGGCCGTCCTTGGCATTCTTGTAAATGCATCGCTTCAGTCTCTGCCTTCACTTGGTGTCCTCTTCTCTGCAGTGTCTGTGTCCAAGATGACTCTTCTTATAAGGACATCAGTCAGGGTTGATTTAGAGTCCACCCTACTCCATTGTGGCCTCATATTAGTTTGATTACATCTGCAGAGACCCTATTTCCAAATAAGGTCACATTCACAGATTCTGGATAGATAATATTTTTGAGAGGACATTATTCAACCCAGTACAGGGACTGCTTTGTGTTTGGCTCTAATGCTGCTCAGGAGTCCTTGCCACAGCCCTTAAAAGTTAGGTTGCGCTGGACCCGGACTGGCTGGAGTTAAGACTCATTTTGTCTTAAACCAACTCTTGTCTTATTTTATAAATATATGATATATATAATCTTAAGTTATTGATTTCTGTTTAATTAATATTTTTACCTGCCCCACCCTCAGATTGGTTTGTCCTCCTAAGAAAACTGCTGTTATGGGAAATAAGCAGATTCTCCTTTAGAAACTTAAGATGCGGAAGAAGTTCCAGCTCCTTATACCAACCAATATTTTTACAATTAATTTTGATAATGGCTACATTTTCCCAGGAGTTTGAATACATGACAAGAGAGTTTTTATCTTCCTTATAGATTATAATCACTCATGGATTTTTGCTTTGAGCCTGAGATTTGAACAAAAGTGAATTGGATGAGAAGCTGTTTCTTCCTCTATTGACGATATCACCATCACAATTTCTTCTCTCTAATGAGAGAAAGCCTGGGAATTGTACTATGATGTATCCAAAAGTGAACTCCTGCTGTCTGTCTGCACGTTAACAAATGGCTAATTCTTAGTCAGCATTCTCAAGCTATTTTGCTCCAAACCCTATCATCTTGTGACATAGTATTTGATGCTCCATGGTAGAAAGAGGTCATTGGTCAAACTAGAGTGGGAAATACTGTATTTTAAACACTTTCTGGAAATTCTCAATGCATATTAGCATATCGGAGATCCTAAGAATGAATACGTAACAGTGTAGTCACCTCTCCTCCCATAGATATGGAAGGGAAATACTGTCAGTGGGGAATAGATAACAGAGGTCATGGCCTGAAAAAAATGGCAAAAATATTTTCTGTCTCTTTAAAACTGGCATCCCTGTCTCAGGCCAGTGGTTGGGAGGGGCAGAGGAATGTCTTTTGTTCTTTGTGTTACAGGAGATGGCTCAGCATGGACCTGGCCCAGGGAGGTTCTGGGCTGAGGTCTCGGGATCATCTTCAGTAAGATGGGACAGAGATGGGATGATCAGGATGATCAACTGCAGTTGAACAGCAATTGCTTGAAGCTGAGAACCCACCATTAAAAGCTCTGTGTTTCTGCTTATTATTAGGACAGTATCATCTCCATCCTCCTAATTTGCCAGCAAATTAATAAAACTCCTCTTTCCTTTTCCTCGAACCACTTGTTCTTGTTCTTCTGATGCAGCCCCGAGGACAAGTGTGGAGCTTTTGGTAACAGTTGCAATAAAGAAATCTGGAAACTTGTGTTAAGTTTTTCTATCCATTGTTTCCTTACGAAAGAGAAAAAATCACTTCCAAATATTTTTTCTAATAGATAAACAATGTAGAGAATACCGTGCTGAGCCTTAGAGAAAGAAAAAGATATTTTGGTACATATCTCACCTGAAAAATTTGATGATTGATAGCTACTCTTTAACTTTCATGTTTTGTTTGCTATTTTATCTGATCAAAGCTTCTTGCCAAATATCAGAGATGTCGTGACAGCAAGACATTTAAAAACATATATTTTTCTTACTGCAGGAACAGACCTCACACCTCTTATATTTTAATAGACTATTTTTATAGCAGTATTATGTCCACAGCAAACTTCAGCAGAAGGTACAGAGACTTCCAATATACCCTTTGCCCTCAAACATGCACAATCTCCTCCACTCCAAAATCCCCTCTAGAGTGATACAATTGTTACAATCCGTGAACCTACACTGACACATTATTATCACACAAAGTCTATAGTTTCCATTAGGGTTCACTCTTGGTGCTGTATATACTATGGGGTTTGGACAAACACATAATGACAGGTATCCACCACTATAGTATCACGTAGAGTCCTTTCACGGCTCTAAAAATCATCTGTGCTCCACAATTCATCCCCTCCCTGCCCTCAACCCCTGGCAACCACCGATTCTTTTACTCTTTTTAATTTTGACTTTCCCAGGGTGCATGTAGTTGCAATTGTATAGTATATAGCCTTTCAGATGGACTTCTTTCACTTAGTAACTTGAAGCACTTGATTTTCCTCCATGTCTTTTCACAGCTTGATAGCTCATTTTTTTCTTAGCACTGAATACTATTCCATTGTCTGGATGTACCACAGTTTATTTATCCATTCACCTGTTGAAGGACATCTCAATTGTTCCCAAGTTTTGGCAAATATGAATAAAGTTGCTGTAAATATTCATGTGATGGTTTTGGTGTGGACATAATTTTTCAACTCCTTCGGGTAGATACCAAGGAGATCAATTGCTGGATCATATAAGAGCATGTTTAGCTTTGTGGAAACTGCCAAACTCTCTTCCAAACTGGCTGTACCATTTTGTATTCCCACCAGCAGTGAATGAGAGTTTCTGTTCCACATCCTCACCAACATTTGGTGTTGTCAGTGTTCTGGATTTTGACCATTCTAATAGGCATGTAGTGGTATCTTGTTGTTTTAATTTGTATTTCCTTAATGACATATAATGTTCATATGTTTCCATATGTAAATATTCTTTGATAAGCTGTCTGTTCAAGTCTTTTTGCCTATTTTTAAATTGGTTTATTTGTTTTCTTATTGTTGAATTTTAAGGGTTCTCTGTATATTTTGGATAATAGTCCTTTTTCAGATGTGAATTTTACAAATATTTCCTCCCAATCTATGACTTGTCTTCCCATTCTCACAACAGTGTCTTTTGCAGAACTGCAGTTTTCAATTTTAAGGAAGACCGGTTTATCACTTATTTCTTTTGTGGTTCATGTCTTTGGTGTTGTATCTAAAAGTCATTGCCATGCCCAAGATCATCGAAATTTTTTCCTATGTTACCTTCTGAGAGTTTCATAGTTTTTATACCCTATATTTGGATCTATGATCCACTTTGAGTTAATTTTTTGTGAAGGGTGTCAGGTCTGTGTTTAAATTCATTTTCTCTGCATGTGGGAATCAAGTTATTCAAGCATTCCTTATTGAAAAAGCTGTATTTTCTCCATTGTATTGCCTTTGCTTCTCTATCAAAGATCAGTTGGCTATGTTAATGCGGTTATATTATGTTCCATTGATCAATGAATGTGTCTATTCTTTTGGCAATCCCACACTCTTTGATTACATAGCTTTATACTAAGTGTCGAAGGGAGGTAGTGTCACTCCTCCAACTTTGTTCTTCTTCAATATTATATTGGCTATTTTGTATCTTTTGCCCCCCCCCGCCCCCCCCCATAGAAACTTTAGAATCAGTTTGTTGATATTCACAAAATAACTTGCTGGGATTTTGATTGGGATTGTGTTGAATCTATAGATAAAGTTGGGATGATCTGACATCTTATCAATATTGAGTCTTCCCATCCATGAACATGGAATGTTTCTCCATTTTTTTAGTTCTTTGATTTATTTCATTAGAGTGTTGTAGTTTTCCACGTATAGGTTTTGTACATTATTTTTTAGATTTACATCTAAGTATTTCACTTTGGGGAGGAGCTAATGTAATTGTATTGTTTTTAATTTCAAAGTCTACTTGTTCATTGCTAGTATATAGGAAAGTTATTGACTTTTGTGTATTAATCTTGTATCCTACAACACTGCTACAATTGCTTATTAGCTCCAGGAAGTTTTTCATTAATTCTTTTGGATTTTCTACATAGATCATCATGTCATCTGTGAACAAAGAAAGTTTTATTTCTTTCTTCCCAATCTGTATAACTCTTATTTCCTTTTCCTTTTTTATTGCATTAGCTAAGATTTCTGTTGAAAAGTAGTGCTGATAGGGGACATCCTTGCCTTGTTCCTGACCTTAGCAGGAAAGCTACTAGTTTATCACCATTAAGTATGACGTTAGCTGTAGGTATTTTATGGATATTATTTATTAAGTTGAGGAGGTTCCTTCTATTCCTACTTTGCTGAGAATTTTATCATAAATAGGTGTTGGACTTATCAAATGCATTTTCTACAACTATTGATATTATTTGATTTTTTTATTAGCCTATTGATGTGACAAGTTACATTAATTGAGTTTTTTTAATTTCAGCATATTATGGGGGTACAAACGTTTAGGTTACGTATGTTGCCCTTGCCCCCCTACCCCGAGTCAGAGCTTCAAGCATGTCCACCCCCTAGATGGTGCCATCGCACTCATGTATGTATATACCCATCCCCTCTTTCCCCCCCATCTGCCCGACACCCGATAAATGTTATTCCTGTGTGTGCACTTAGGTGGTGATCAGTGAAACCAATTTGCTGGTGGGTACATGTGGTGTTTATTTTTCCATTCTTCAGATACTTCACTTAATAGAATGGGTTCCACCTCTGTCCAGGAAAATACAAGAGGTGCTATATCACCATTGTTTCTTAAAGCTGAATAGTACTCTATGATATACATATACCACATTTTATTAATACACTCATGTATTGATGGGCACTTGGGTTGTCTCAATGTCTTTGCAATTGTGAATGGTGCTGCTATAAACATTTGAGTGCAGATGTCTTTTTTATAGAATGTCTTTTGTTCTTTTGGGTAGATGCCCAGTAATGGGATTGCTGGATCAAATGGTAATTCTACTTGTATCTCTTTAAGGTATCTCCATATTGCTTTCCACAGAGGTTGCACTAGTTTGCAGTCCCACCAGCAGTGTATGAGTGTTCCTATCTCTCCACATCCATGCCAACATTTATTGTTTTGGGACTTTTTGATAAAGGCCAGTCTCACTGGAGATA